>JARFJB010000005.1:362500-365000 GCA_036346205.1 Vesta saturnalis
AATCCTCAATAAAATTCGCCTCCTAGGTATAACAAGGCTCATACTTGAGCATCAGGTGTATACGAGTTAAAGTGAGAAACACCTTTTCCATGTATTTAGCCTCTATTCTATGCACTATTTTTGCCTATGACAACACTGCAGTACATCGGACTGGCGACATCTCTTTAACTGAACAAACAGAATGAGTGCCTTCGGCAACTTCACAAAACCACAAGGAATTCTTTCTCGACGCCCTTACTATCAAGATAACCAAGTGCTCAAATCGTTATGTCTCGATCTCTCTAAAAAAATGAACGACTTACACACCTAGAAATTCTTTACACGAAAATCCTAAACTGTTTACGCGACGTACAATAAACACGAAAAAAACTGTATTCGTGTAGTTTTAAGAACTTGATTCGTAGTTGCGTCGTTCCGGCAAAATAAAATTTGTCATTATCAGGATTGTACTTGTTTTGTTCTGTTTCTCGATAATCGTACGAAACTACCGTCTGTAGTAGCTTCCTGTTTATAAACTGTGCTGACTTTCTCCACGTTTTTCTTTACGTTTTCCTTTTTTTACTTTACTGGTTTTGCTGTAGTTTTGAGCAGTTTTCTTGATTTTCTATTTCTGTGACTTTTCGTATTATTCTTTTGGTTAGCTGTTGAATGCTGCGATCCATCTTGTTTTATCCAAGTTTATGGTAGGATGTTTTTGGTGTGTTGTGCTAACAACGATGCCGGTGTGTTTCTCTTCGCTGCTCAACGATATTTGCCTTGTCTTGCACTGATTCGCTTATTTGTTTGCCATTACATGTTTGTTGCCAATGTTTGCATGGAATTTAATGAATACCTTGATATTTAGGTCAATTGTTGTTTGGATTCGGCAGAATGGTCCTTTTTGTGTTGTGAATATAGTCTTGTGTTTGTTACTTCTCCTTTTCATATTTTACTAAGCATGGTTTGAACACTTTCTTTATGAGTTTTAATAAATTTATTTTAACAAGTGTTGTCCTTAATTTCTTCATTTCTGTTGCTCTTTTATTCTTGTCAGAAAATCGTTTCGGTATTATTACGAGTATTTTGACCCCAGACTGCATAGGTAATAGATGGTGCTGAGAATTCGTATTCAGATATCTATCCGTGTGAGTTGGTTTGATGTATACTGTATGTTCCAGTGCGCAATCTACCCGTTTTACCTTCCAACCTACACATACATATATAGGTTTCGAAGTTTATGCAATCGAATTTATTTCAATATCGCTAAATCGAATTATTAGCTCATTTTACAACTTTTGGCCAAGTTTCGCCAAGATCGGCTACGATCTCTCTGTGGAAGAATGTTAGTATCCACGAAAGTGCCTACGTACTTAAAACGTTGTACTTAAGCTTGTTTTCATTTCGATTGGAGATGGAATTTAAGAGTTTTAAAGGTATAAAATTCGGTAAGCATATGCCATCCACCTTAATCGATTCTTACAACGCTTTTTGATACCTTTTAGCCATTATCAATACCTTGGTAGCTACTTTAAGTACAAATAACTAGCATTATTAGGCAAAATGTTTTCCAATTAGTAATTCGTATATACTATTTTTTCCATTAGCAAAACTTCTCTTAACGGGAGATGGCGAAAATGTGTCCAAAGATTCCTTTTATTACATTGATATACCTTAGTTTCGGATCACAATCATAGAGATGCTCTGCTACACGCAATTCTCTAGAGGTATTTAAGTGGGGGCACAATTAACGTTGCACCTGGTTGGTAATCGTACATATGTTTCTTTACTCTACTTGTCTATCAGTATCATATTGAACAGTTCTCCGTGGAATTATTAAACCGATAATACACCAGCTGCTGAACCGATTTAGAGGTGACCGTGTTACCACTCAGTTATTAATCTGTAAATTTTGGATGATGGCAACTATATAGTTATAGTCCAAAATGGATTGTGTAGTGCAATCCCTAATAGCCATTATTTTGAGGAATGGATTGGTTCGTTGAGAACCTTCTAGTCGTTTGACAGGTTTCTAAAAGGGATGGTACATTGCAGATGTGACCATTTGCTTCTGGAAATAAAACAACTTCTTATTATTGTGTTATTTATGCTGTTTACTTTTGTACCTTTTTTCAAACGAATTTATATATATATATATATATATATATATATATATATATATATATATATGAAGAACTACTGGCGGTTCGTTTCTGCATGTCTGACAACCAAAAAATTCATTGTGACATTTGTCACGTCACCGTAGATTTGGCGGGAATTTTGAAAAATGTTAACTGTAATGCCGAAAATTGGGTCAAATTGACAATATATCGAAAATTTTATTAAGAAGATGTATTTAGAATACAACAAAGACCCCATATACCAATTTTCAACCAAATCAGAAAAAAATAAAAAATACCACTTATTCTCCTCTGCTTTTATTACGAAACATCATAAAATCTTGTTTCACTTGGAAATAGTTCAATAGATCAATCAATATTATAGTTTCCTCTCTTGTGCATAT
>JARFJB010000005.1:367500-590902 GCA_036346205.1 Vesta saturnalis
GGGTATTCTCATTTCATCATTGTTTCCAAATCTCGTATTATATGGTTGATGGACGTGGAGCTCGGAATTTACTATGACATTATCAACAACAACTTTTTCATTTACGGTTAATATACTCATTGTATTACTATGAAACCAAGACTTTGCAAGTATGCTCTATTCTGCGCTGTCAATGCTTTGAGGGTTGACCGCTTACTGACTATCGCATTTCCACACTTCAATCTTTTATAGTTCATCTTGTTGTGGTTACACGCACATGTGTTATACCGCGTCACCATATTTCTTCAAATTTAATCCTATCGTTAAAAAAATTGATGAATAATATGTGACGTCTCCCCATTTTTAAAACTTACACTTGTTATAATGCATTTGATAATTAACGAATCAATCTTAATAATGTTAATAGGATTTTCAGAGGTATGTAATTCATGACCTCTGTAAACTTTTTTGATAAATCCCAGTATAGGTCCTATAAAATTTTCTACATTAAAGTTAATATCATGTGTTGCTTTCATAATTGATTCTATAGTGTTATTGTTCGCCCGTAAATTAAAAAATTTACTCGAACCCTTTACTGTATCATCTATATGTTTATTCACATCCGCAATTTCGTACAATCCTGGCGGTATTGTAATTCTAGTTCCTTGAAATATCAAGTGGTTATTCTTGGAAGTAACGTTTTGTACAGTATTGAAAGATTCAAAACTAGTTAACCCCATTACATATTCCGACTCATTATCAAGATAAATCGGTGGGTTAAAGTTGGTTTGCAAAATACTGCTTGCATAGGTAAATGTAAAAAAATTACGATCAAGCAACGACTGCTGAGAATCAAAACGAATCGTCATATAAAGATCGTAAGATTAAATGACCGCAATTGTATGTGTTGAAGTTTTGGACCTTGGTAGTTAATCGTTATTCTGCTACCATCACTTTTAAAATAGTGAATTAATTATAATGGTGGTTTAATATGTCCTATGCTTTCAAAATATGTAATACGTCCATTACGCTTGATGTAAGCCGTCCAGTGTGTTCCCCTGTAATTTTGATCATCCAGACTCACAATAACCACATCCATTCGCATGGATTCGTGTAGTTAATTTATCTGGCATGTATATCCCTCTAAAATAGGGGTTTTTAATTTCTCAACAAATTTTGATAGCTCAACGTTGATTAAGGCGTGACGTGGTAGCTTCAGTGGGAGTTTTTTGAATACGGTTGTAGATATAGGCCTAAACGTCACTGATATGGCTTTATATATAAGCCTTTTACTAAGGTAGCAGCTTCCATTGCTTGATTGTGTCGTTTGGTTTTTTCTAACGTTTTTGACGCAGTTTTTGCGTCAGTGACCGCTTTTGCAACTGCAGCTGCACTTCTACTCAAAGAACCTAAAGCTCCTAATGCTGCAAATAGGGGAATAACAGGTATGAATCACCCACGTTTGGTATTGGTAATATTCTTCTCTTGGGTGCCAAGACTTTTTTATGTTTTAAAACGCTTAAGACTTGTACCGTAGATTTTAACAATGACCGAAGTTTACCACCAACACGACGTCGCGCTAGAGGCACTGCTTTTTTGAATAAAATTGGTCTGTTTCTGCGAGAACACCTCTTACGTCGTGATTTGCTTCCCATTCCCATGGTTTTACATCCATTCATTATACCGACTATGGTTAATGCAGCTGCTCTTTCTCGAAAGGTAGCGTTTGAGGAACGAAAACTATTCCAAGCTTTTTGTTGCAAAGCCTTATCAGCTATGTGGCGATGCCTTACATTGTTTGACTGCGAGTATGCAATATCGTGTTCTTTACACCCTTCGTCCAGTTCGTTAATACCTCTGTCACCGGGAGCTAATAGTTCTCGTAAACGGGTACCCGGACCGCAATATCTGTACCTAGGTATATGTAACTCCACGGGTAATTTATTTATTAAGGTGTCATTTAATCCAGAACTTTTTTTATAGCTATTACACGGAGAACTATGCTTCATACCACACTGACTGACAATTCACCACTAAGCTATTTATTGCGTATGACTCACCTTTAAAAATTATTGGATATTTCGAATACAGTGATAACAGTGACATAGTACCAATCTAAAGCATGTGTATGATTATCACGTTAATGTACATATGACATTTGATAGATCTAAGGACTCGTGTTTCTGTTGCTAGCGTGACATATTTGGATTTCTTGTGATTGACAAAGAGAGTGATGTTAATGCAGGTCGTTTACATAAAGGATTTGACTGTTACATTGCGTTATAAATACTACACTTGATACGTAAACATGCAGTAGTAATGGAGAAGCGCTTAGTACAAGATGAGTGCGCAACAAAAATATGCTAGTTCAAAGGAAGATACTGCACTTGCAGAGCGTGCAATGGAGGCGCACGTTAAACCTAAAACACAACCACTGAAACATTTGATTACCAAGCAGGTTCTTTCGTCAAAGCTGAACCATTTACATAAGAATTCGGGAAAACTGAGCCTCTTGCACATGAAAAGGAAGTTTTTTTTACATCATACGCCTGAAACATCTGGAACTCGTAACGCACAGCGTGTTCTTGTTCCTGACGCCATTCCAGAGGTTTTAGAGAAACTGCGATCGCTGATACCACACATGACGACGAAAGGAAAATTCCTACTTTACAATAATTGAAATCAGAACTGTTAGCTGCTTTATCTCAACCGACCTTTGAAGAGTACCCTAGACAGTATGAAGGTTTAGCAAAATTTTATGTGGATGGTATGTTTAGAGATCCCGAAGACGAGTATGATTTAACATACGGTGCGCACTTTCTTCCCGAAAAAGAGAAATTTTTTATCGGTGATGCTGAACTAGACCTTCTTGGAAAGAATTTTCGTATCGCTCTTCCTGATGGATCATCATTAGACTATAATGGAACTCCGGGATTATATGAGCTACTGTTTAAAAGAGCTCCTACGGGATACAAAGAGTGATCTGTAGCAATACAATGACATTTTGTGTCGCACAAATGCAGTTTGACGTAATTATAACCTAGATGGCCAAATTCAAGGAACTAATAGTAGGAAATACATTTAGATCATTAAACCATTACTTCACCCTAAAAAACGACCCGCTACATCAGCTATTGCACCTCCTGCCACAAGATCTCGCAGAACTTCTATCTCCAAAAGAGGGGGTGGAATGCAACTATTACGATATAATAACAAATCGATTGAGTTTGTACCTTGGAATGATCCGAATAAATTAGTGGATTGGTTTCGGGAGTTATTGGAATCAATGTCGGCAGGAATCACAACGAAATAATATATATACTTGACGAATTACTTAAAGCGAAAGTAATAAAGTAGGATTTCTGGTTATAAACCTGTACTCATTTCATTTTATTGTTACAACGACCATCACTATAGATGCTACTACATATCCAGCACTGATGTCAATAGATAAAACACTTTCATCATCAAATGACAATAGATACATTTGATAAACATAGTACTTATCATCATAGTGATGCTACGAAACAAGGTGATGTATATTACGAGACTTATTTTACCTAACCAAGGATTATGGCATAAGAAGACAGTGGAGATTCCATTGGATACAGATAGCAAATATTTGTTTCCTTATACAGAGTGTACAATAGCGCATTGTATGTGATCACCTCAAGTTCTTCATCTTCAACTGTATACGACACCGATGTTTCTAATTAGTCAAACTATACGTAAGGAAGCTGTGATTCAACCTATAATATCAGACAGTGTCAAATTGACACAATAACAACCATTCATAATGGAGATTCTACTAAAATCGAAAGCGATAAAATGAGTAAAGCTGATATTGTTGATGAACTGCACAAAACAGCAAGGAGAAATTTTCCGCGGCGTTGTGTAGTACTGAATGGTTTAAATGATCTCTTTCAAGCTGATTGAGTAGAAACAATACTTTACGCTCGGGTACATAAAGGATTTCGGTATATTTTAGTGATAATAAGTGCTTTCTCTAAATATGTCTGGGCTTTTCCCATCAAACGCAAGAATGGTAAACTAATCGCAGATGTAGTGAATAAACTATTGTCTGGTTTGTAAAGGACGTCTTCACATATACAAACTGACATGGGAACGGAATTTTATAATGCTGAATTTAAAAAAGTTATGAATAAGTTTAATATTAATCACTACAGTAGTTATTCCAACTTGAAGAGTAGTACAGTTGAACGTGTAAATCGCACTCTTAAAGCAATAATGTGGAAAACATTCAGTATGCAAGGTTCCTATAAATGGTTATCAATATTACCTGAAACTGTTGCGGATTATAATTCAAGAAAGCATAGAAGAACCGGATACAAACATATAGAAATGAAAAATAATGCTGCCTCTAATTTGTTTATTTAAAATGTCATAAAGTTCATGACCGCAGGACATCTAAATTTAAATTGGGGATTATGCACGTATTAGCAAACACAGAAGCATATTCTCTAAGGGTTACACACCTAATTGGAGTTACGAAGTCCTTCGAATATCAGCAGTGAAACGTTCTAGTCCAATTACCTACACATTACGTGATAGTCGAGATGAAGAGATACAGGGACGTTTCTATGATCCAGAACTTCAATGATTTCTAACAAAGACATTACGATTCCTTTCATATCGTGTAATATTATGATGTAATAAATAACTCTTTTTTTTTTAATTTATTATAGCATATAGTATTATATACATACAATACTACACATTACTAAGGCGTTTTATAAATACGTAATCACGATGTTGCTTTTCCAGGACAGCTGAAAGTATTTGACTACACTCTTCTATTCTTTTCCTAAAGCGTGCCGACTCTCATGCTAACTGTTTCCATTCCCCAGAGATATTGCTCTAAGGTCTTCTATTAACCGCTTAATATAGCAAATGCACACTACACCATCGTTATGCGATAGAAAACATTTATCACACAGACGTATTCCACTACCATACTTATAAACTAGATTATCTAAATAGTGATCACTAAACGTACCCAGTTCATGTTCAGCATCAAATTCTAGTGATTGAAATTGGCATATTAGTCTTTGCACTGCACTAACACAATCTACAGCCTTAGGGCACGACTCTGCACTGTAACACATCCATATATTTATTAAACCTTATTATTATCCCTATTCTCGCTTTAGTCGTTACCCCCACTTATTACTTAACGGCTTTCGCAACTTCTACGTCAACATCAATTTTCTCCTTGGAAAATTCTACAATTTCCATAACACATGCTACATTGAGATCAAATATATCTTGTAATGGAACTATTAACGTGTATGCCAACATCAGGTATTTCCGCTGCCGCAGGTGTTATTTTTATTATAAAATGCAGGAAATTCTATAGTAGGTACTAAACCCAATCGGTAAAACTGTTCTTTAGACTCCCATCCTAAATAGATTTCTGATTGTGCCTACTCATCAAACACCACTCCATTACTCTTAGATCCTTCAGGTTTCACGACTGGTTCAAAATTGAATTAGGGTGACAGAACGATGCTAACATGCTTCGATTTACTTTTGTTTAAAAAATACTGCACATTGTTAATTAAAATATCACGATATCCACTTGAATTCATAACACTCACAATCTTCGCCTTTTCTACCGCTTGACGTAATATGTTCTCCACTACATACAATACTGGTTTCACATGTAATCCCTCTGCATTTATATTCTAATTTCCCCACTATTTCTACCGTCAAGGTTACTTGCTTCACCTTGACCTGCACGTTACTTCAGAAATCTTACCGCTTCAAGGCCTTTATTAACGACGTTTCTGCATGGTTGGTATGATCTCACTAATCACTTCAACGATGTCTCCTTCACCTTTTGGGCCCCCAAATTTTCAAGGTCTCCCACTATCCAGGTTCATTCCATTCCAATGCCCTCTATTCTCACGTTTACCACTACGCCAAGGTTATCATTTTCGAGGTTTACACGCCCTCAAGGTCGTCACAACCTCAAGGTTCCCATACTTACAATGTTCTCCATCTCTTACATTTACCACTTTTCCAAGATTGCATAATGTCGATATCATTCATGTCATTCTTCAAGGTTAACTAAACATATATTTTCACAAGGTCTTTTCCTTTTTTTAAAAGGAGGGATAAGTACATATATAGAATCCTGTTATTTCCACCAGTGTCAGTATGTCTGCTAGGCCTGTACTGAACAATTGGGATGGTAGGGAGTGCTACTAACCATTATCACTCTTTAAGCTAAGTATGCGGCTAGCATGTGAAGTAATTCCCAACTGGGTGCATTTTGAAAAAAAAAGGGCTACTGCCTTCTACGAAATTAGAAGCGTTAAAGAATACATATGAAGATGTGCAATGGAATACTGAATGGTTTGACAACCCAGATAAAAAAGTTCGCTACTTCACCATCATGCCTTCATGGTAATTTTGAATATTATTTAGACACATTTGCTCTTCATACTCGTTATCATCTTGTTGACCATATGCATTCATGCTATGACTGCTGGAAAGCATTGCAACCAAGTGAATACCGAGTTATTAACCATCATACACATATAGCTAGATGGGTCGCAATTTACCACATGTCACACCAAGAATACTGGTGCTCATCGTGTAGAGCGCCCCTAACAATGCTACACGAGGTATATGAAGATGATTCATGCATACTCTGCGGAGAAGTGTATTATTTGGACAATTAGTTTTTTTATAATGTATATATTGTATATAATAAATTATTTCCTGTTAGTATATTACTGTGTTCTACGGTAGATGTGCTACGTGATACCTACCTTTTATTATCCTCAGAATTACAATGGTTTCGATAACCGTTTACTTACATATTGAATATGGTCTGGAGTTCACTCATCTACATCGCTTGCAGCAGCAGGGTTCATTTCCATATCTTCAGACGATACGGTTGAATGCTTAATGTGTGGAGTTCGAGCAAACCAATGGCGGTCATCTGACACTCCGCTACAGGAGCATCTTCGATGCGCACCACATTGCTCGAACGCTCAATTACTTGCACCATGTCCTCGTCCTAGAGAAAATCATATATCTGAATAATACACTGATTACATTTGTACATACAACAAATAAATATATTAACGTATCATTATCTGTTTTTAATTTAGTATGGTACCAGAGAAGTCTACCTGAGTAGGTAGGGTGCGCAAATAGCTTTGTGAATGTGTTGAGTGTTAGTGACCATCGTATTTTTTACACCTTACAGTGTGGTATTCTTAGAAATGTGCGACCTTAGGAAATTTCTATGTAGACATGACCTACTTATTGCGTAACGTTGGGCGGGTGGGACCTTGGAATTGTGGTAACATTGGAAGTGTGGGACCTTGGAATTGTGGTGTGTTCCAAGATTCTCCAATCTTACCTACTCCTGAACTTTCAGGTAGCCCTACAAAAAGTAGTGACAATGAGATAGGTCCGGTGACCGAGGAGACCACTCCATATTCCCACGCAATAAAATCAGGCGTCCTGGTAAATGCTGGTTGCTCTTGATGTATGCAAGTCGCTCCATCTTGTTGCAACCAAACTGTGTTGACATCGATGTTTCATCTGGAAAGAAATAATCAGGCAACATGGTAATGTAGCGATCTGATTCAACAATCACTGTACGTCCCTTTTCACGAAAAAGATAAGGCCCAATAATGCAGGTTCGGGATATACCACACCAAACAGTAATTTTCTCGCTGTGCAGAGGTTTCTGGTGCAGTTGTTGCGGGTTTGCAGCTGCCCAATAACGAAAATTTTATTTGTTTACCATCCCCGATAAATGAAAGTGGGCCTCGTCACTCATGATAGAAACGATATCGTTCGTCAGCATTTCTGACATCGCGTCTGCGAACTTATGTCGCCTCATGAAGACGTTTTGCAGCAGGTTTAGAACAATCATAATCTTATACTGACGAAAATGAAGGTCGAAGTGTAAAATTCTGCGAACTGATCTGTCTGACACCTGAGGAGCGCGTGCGCGACGAATCGTCGAATGACGCGGGCTAACTTCCATCGCTTATCGCACTATTTTAATGTTTTCCAGAATCCGTACAGTTTGATCGCCTCCTCTTGCATTCCCCGGTATCCAAGGCCTTGTTATTTGAAAATTATTCACCCACTTGAAAATGGCATCCCGTTTGGGAACACGACCATGACAACGAACATTAAAATGATTTCGAAATCGTCAAGATCACAGAACGACCGGTTTCAGTAAAGGTGATGTAAATAGAACGCGATGTGCTACAAACCAAACTTCCATTTTTACTAAAATGGCATGTCATCGAGTAGATGTCAAACATTTTGAAAAGAGTGTGATTACGCAAGTGCGCGTATCAGTCATTTCAAAGACACCATACATCTCTGCCAGACCATATACTACGGTTAAGTAAAATTTTACTTTGATAAGGCTACATTAGTGACAAAGTGAAAATGAGCATTAGAACAGCCGCAGTTGCGTAAAATGCAGTTAAATAGCATTCATGTAATATGGTTGCAAATTTTCAAATATTTAATAAATTACCATTTTCCCTAATTCTTGCGAACAAAGTTGCGGTACGATTTTTATAAAAAAAGCAATCTTTTTAATTAAAATAGAAGGACACCTTAGCAACTAATTCATAAATGATTCCCATAACCAACTTCTACGATACGGTATTTCAATCCCATTCAAAAAGGATTGATGTGAACTTGATTACGCAATTATTAAAACTAATAATAAGACATTAATTGAAAAATTAAAATTCACAAACACGAACGCCGCCATGAGAACAATGCTAATGTATTATTACTAATTTGGATTTGTAATGAACCAATTAGAAAAGAGAACTTAATTTACATATATGTAGAGGAAAAAAAATGGGTTCGGAATGAAAACAATAAAAAACCTAACCTTAAACGTAAAAATATTTAAGCAAATGTACGTTTTTTGCACGCAAAAACGTTTATACTTTTTTATTTCTACACCACTCAAAGTTTTTTGCCTATATATATATATATATATATATATATATATATATATATATATATATATATATATATATATATTCAGTGGTTAAAAGTATTATGAGAACCATTAGGTAACTTTAAATTACTACTAAAAATTAAGGTATAAACAAAATAAAACAAGATTAGATAACTATCGTACAAAACAATCTAGTCTTTATTCAAAAATGTCACCTTTATATTCCAATCACACATAGCACCGTCGCACAATTTCGTCCATAACATTTTTCAGCATGTTTGGTGTAATTTTCCTAAATGCTGTATTCACCTCTGCTCTCAATTCTGCAATATTCTCCAACTTTCTCCAGTATACTTGTTCTTTGATAAACCCCTATAAGCAAAAATCCAATGGGGTGATATCCGGTTACCTCGCAAGCCAACGCACAATGCCGTTTGTAGCAATTACATTTAATCGACTTTCAATCTCTTACTGTTTCCGAGATACTCATATAAAACATGTTTATATGGGACACGGTGTGTGCGTGTGTCTATATATATATATATATATATATATATATATATATATTCGAACTTGGTGCGCAGGTGTATTGTGCTTAAGCTTTTCCGCATTATTGGAATCCATATGGGTTTCATTTCCACACTAGTTTGGTTTTTCCGTGAATTTGGATATCGTCGAACGTTAGACGAACGCACGCAGCTATCGGTATTCACAATAATTCACAATATGCATTAGAACCAACAGTTTGGGTTGGCGATGGGTTACCTATTGTCATCCATACTGAGCTCTCTCTCTCTCTCTCTCTCCCTCTCCCCCTCTCTCTCTCTCTCTCTCTCTCTCGGAAAAACCAAGGATGTGGCTTAAATACGTGGACGATAGT
This sequence comes from Vesta saturnalis, assembly GCA_036346205.1. Taxonomy (NCBI): domain Eukaryota; kingdom Metazoa; phylum Arthropoda; class Insecta; order Coleoptera; family Lampyridae; genus Vesta; species Vesta saturnalis. The sequence goes on from JARFJB010000005.1 coordinate 377,340, forward strand.
TTCGTAGTTTGGCAACACACCAAGCATAAGCTAGACGAATTCCTAGATCATCTAAATAGCCGCGCACCCTCCATAAATTTCACAATGAAATTGAGTCGCAACAAACACTGCCATTCCTCGATGTACTTGTACACTGGAATGACAAAACATTCTCGACAAGTGTATACAGGAAAATTACCGACCACGGGGAGGTACCTATACTATAACTCCAATCAAAGAAACGTAAATTTAGGCGTGGCAAAATGCTTGTACGATAGGCGAATACAATATGCTCAAAACAAGAGGACCTGAACAAAAAAAAAGAAAATATTGCTAAAACACTTAAAGAAAATGGCTACTCCGATCTCACACCTAACCTAAATAGGGAAAAGGCAACCGGAAAAGAAGAACCGAAATATACAGCGATAATACCATATATACAAGCCTTCAGGCAAAATACGAAGGGTAGGTAGCAAATACAAGATACACCCTGCCTTCAAATCGACCAGCACGCTAAGGGGAATACTAACCAAAACCAAACCGCAGAATGAAGATCATAATGCCAAGAATTGTGTACACAACCTACCATGCGAATGCGGTAGAGCATACATAGCAAAGAGCAGTAGACCATTCAATGTGAGAACACATGAACATAAGAACAACGTTCGCAAGGGCGAAACAGGAGGATCAAGAATCGCCGAACATATATGGAACGAGGACCAGCGCATCCAATGGGATAACATATAGATAGTGGCAAACAACGAGAACACAAACCGCCGAAAACTCAAAAGAGCCACATACATCGCACTAGCAGAAAATCCAGTAAGACAAGCTGGTGTGGAAATAAAACCCATATGGACTGCAATAATGCGCGAAGGGCTTAAGCGCAATACACCTGCGCAGAAGCATGCGGAATATATATATATATATATATATATATATATATACACATATTTACAGTGTGTCCTAAATAGAGTAGGATAGTGTGGGTAGCTTTCTTAATTATTAAAGAATAAAATAAAAAAATATATATTGGATTATTCAGTGACTCCGCGGTAAAGGTGTCAGACTTGTAAGTGAAAGGGTACCAGTTCGAATCTAAGGTGCTTGCGAAAAAATCATAACATATGGATTCGAATAAAGTGCGAAAACAGTCCTTCTCAGGACGAACCCTGATGACGAAAGCAGAGTCCGCTTCCGAAATGTCGCGCTCAAAAAAGCAAACACTGTGGAAATAGGCCGATCAACTCAACTAATCTGATATACTGTTAAATTGGTTGAAGGGGGCTTGACCTAAATTTAATACTTTTTCATTAATTGCAAATTTATACTTATGTACACTACAGTTACACTTTACACTCATCTAATAAATTTGACCAGTCTGAAAATAGTAACTTAACAACAATTATCTGTTAAAATTAGCACAAACGAAATTGTAATTCACTGTGGTATAAGGTATTATTTCATCAAATACAGATTAAAATATGATTTCAAACATTTCTAAAGATGTTCAAAAACATTACCATTAGCTTGACTATATTTCATAATCCTTTGCTTAAAGGATTTATCAACATTGCTTAGCATTGTTGGTGCAATAGACGCGAATGATTCACCGATTCGCTCCTTCATGTTCTCCTTGGTGGTTGGCGGTGTTTGATACATAATCTCTTTCACATAACTCCACAGGAAGAAGTCAGGCTTTGTTAGATCTGGAGATCTTGCCGGAAACGCAATTGGTTCAAATCGACCGATCCACTTATTCTCAAATCTTTCATCTAAATAATTCCGGGCAATACGGCTGGTGTGAATGGGGGCTCCATCTTGATGAAACCATATAAGTTCTCTAACATTTTGTGCAACATCTGCTAATATGTCTGGTAATATAGTTTGCAATAAATTTAAGATGTCGTTACTTCTTATAAAGAAAACAGGACCTATAGCATAATGTCCTAGTATTCCCGCCCATACTTGTAACGACCACTTATGTTGGCGATCTACAGGTCGGCTAAAATTGGGACTTAATTGACCATACAGGTGCGTGTTTACTTGATTACCCACAGAAGTGCTGTGAAATGTTGACTCGTCCGTAAACATTACATTCATGAAAAATCTTCCGTTTTCCTGCAACTTTAACAACGCCCGGTTACAAAATTCTAATTGGTGTTGCTTATCAACCTCGGTTACATCGCGATATATGTTTGTATTGATTGTTTTTTATTAATTATGCCAAAGTGACATATAAAATAATTTCATCATTTAGCGTCTATGTCGTGTTAAGTTGGAGAAATATAGTTCTTGTGAGTTTACACTGTCCACAGCAATAAAAAGAAAGAAAAAATACAGTCCGCTTTCATTTAAAAATCGTTCAGCGCGAAGAAACATTTTTGGTCCTTCGGGCCGGATGGAACATTTTTGGATAGTTTGAAGTGAGAATTTACAATTTGCATTGACTACAAGTTGTGTTACCGGTGGTACATAAAATATCTACAGCAAATAAAACAAATAAGTGAAACGAAAACGCCGGTGAACGATTCAAATATCAACTAAACCAAATATAAGCAAATATTTTAAGTTGGAAGTATCATCAAATAATCAAACATTAAAATATTTCCAAATATAAATTCAACTTTTTAACGCAAATAAAAGCCAGTAAATCCATTCCATTACTTCATTTATACGTATATTGTCAAGTCTTGAGACTTATTGATCTGTGTTAGATTTATTGTATTTTCGATGTCACGTTTGGAATCAAATAATGGTGCGTAAACAGTGTAAATGTACATCAACTGTTCTACAGGCAGCACAAGCAGCCAATGAGTTGGGGGAAGAAATAAATAAACTAATTTTTCGTCGAACACAAATAACGGGTCAAATTGATAGATCTGCGGATTTCATTACAAGTTCCAATCAAACAAAAAATATGGAAATTAAGGTCAGATTAAAACAAATAAACAATTGTTTTTTTAGAATTTGATCAAATAAATGAAAGAATTTTACTGGAAGAACGATACTATTCAGTAAATGCTAAAGCAGAGGAATTAATCACTCAACATGAACGGCAGTTTGCTGAAGCACATGAAAGCAAACCAATACAGGCACAAATACGGCGATCAAATGTAAGTAATACAGTAACAAATTTACAATGTATTGCTATTCCAAAGTTTAATGGTTCATATGAAAATTGGATATATTTTTTCAAAATTTTTAAATCGCTTGTTCATGAAAATTCATAAAGTCCAAAAATTCAAAAATTTTATTATTTACAATCGTGCTTCAGGATGAAGTGATTAAAATTTTGCAAAACTTAGAGATAACGGAAAGTAACTTCTACATTGCCCTAGAATTATTAAAGGAACGTTACGAAGATAATAGTAGATTATGAAACTAGTTTATAATTCAAGGGATTATGGCATGAGTGAATATTACAAATGCCATAATCGCCAATTATAAACGAGTTTCATACGCTATTTTATCGTCGACTAGCAGAGTTTATTTTTCCTATTTTCCTTCATTAAAACTATTAAAAAGCAATCCTTCAACGATTTAATGCTGTTACTATGGTTTTCGATATCCGGAAATTCAAATTGTACTATTAATACTAAATGACTAGAATTCCCGTATCTACTTCGTTACTAGGGCGACTTTATGGCATAACATTATGGCACGCTGTGCCGTAAAGTGATAGATTATTAATGATTTTCACATTCATAACCACAGCATTCTGATACTAGTCGACGATAAAAAAGTGTTAATACACAACCACGTTAACAGCATTTTCGATTTTCCCAAAGTACAAAAAGAATCTTGTCAAAATTTAAGAAAACTAATCGATAATATAACTCAAAGCATGGGAGCACTAGAAAATTTAGAAGAACCGATTCAGCACTGGGACACACTTTTAATTTTTATTATTTCAAATAAACTAGATACACATAAACGTAGGGAATGGGAAGTTTTTAATGAATCGGAGCGTCCAAAATATAAAGACTTCATGCAGTTCCTTAAGGTGTCTACTGACTTCGGTTTATATTGCACGGTTTTGAACGAACAGTTAAAACCATACGGTTTTGAACAAGCACGGCAAATTTCCCTACACTACGTGTTTTTTTGTCAGTTTTTCTTGAGAAGTAAACCGTACTGGATATTGATTCCAGGGATATAATTTTAGCAGAGACGCGGTAGTTGCGGTATTAAAAAAAAGAAAAAAACTAACAGAAGGCAATGGGCTACAAACTGGTTACTAAAGAGCAAGAAATACTCCCAGATACATTTGTTTAATGAACTTCGTTTAGAACCAGAACACTGGCATAACTATTTGCGTATGTACGAAGAAACGTACCTAGAGCTTTTAGCTTTAGTTACCCCACAGTACTCACTTACGAGAGCCAATTTCTGCACATGAACGTCCTACGGCGACCCTGCGTTTTCTGGCAACGGGAAGAACTTATGAAGATTTAAAATTTACAACAGTGATTTCTCCACAAGCACTAGACCAGATAATTCCAGAAACTGGTCAGGCTATATACGGTGTTTTAAGCAAGGACTATTTAAAGGTAGGTTGCTAGTAAAAGTGGACATTTATTTAAAATAAAAAAAATTCTCAAGTCCTGATATAAATATAAACTTAAGAAAAACTCAAAAAAAGAACAAACTTGTTCGTAATATGTAGAAATCACAGACTGAAAGTAAATTCTTATTTAAAACTAAAAGTACTTTTCGTCAGTATTAGGCATTCATGTAAAATTAAAAAAATATGTACGAGCATTTTGTTCCTCCAAGTTGGTATCGGAAGAAGAAGTAGTTTGTATAGAACTTCAATAGTGGAGATTGATGCTGGTAATGGTCTACCACTAGTACCATGGGAAGTTGAGGCATGTTGTGTTGAACGTGTATCATATATACTGAAGTTTGTAAATCTCATGTTGCCCATTTGTGCTTGATATAAAATGCTGTTATTATCTTTCCGGTAACAGTTGCAACTTCTTTTGGCAAACTCTTTGATTTATTATCAAAGTACTGTCTCACAGTGAAATATTCATCTGGTGACTTACTATTATCGAGCTGTTTCTGAATCTTCAGTAGGACTTCATCGACTAGTCGATGTCTTGATTGCTCATGTATGTTTATCGGTTGTGGTAACTGCTGGATATATGTGTTTCGCAACTTCTAAATGCTACTGGAGTATTAACATTTTTATCAATGTACTTCGTTAACGCCAATTCCCCCGCTAATGCTAGAATGATGTACGGAACTTTCCAATATATTTTATCTATATTAACATTTAGTGCTTCATCTAAAACAGTTAAAATTACGGCATCGTTATCAATGTTACTGCGAATTACAACCAATTCCTGTCTGATGTTCAAAATCACTTTATTGTAGTCTTCCGCTAAGCCAAGTAGCAATCGCAAAGGCACGTAAACATTAAAATACCCTAACGCATTTGTTAGTAGGCTATTTGAGTTTAGAAACAAACCTGCGTTTTCATGATCAGCGAGGTCGTTGGGTGTCGATGATACCAATCCTTTCATTGTAGACGTTAATCCTACCTTCGTCACGGAATCTCCCACTATTCCTTTCATTTCGTATCTAATTTCACTGAATAAAAATGCAATGCCATTATCAACAAACCGTGCGGTGTTAGAGACCTCCCTCAGCAATCTTCCCTCTACGTAGACATAACTTTCTGATGGTAAAGTGCACATGTCTTCCTGAATGGGTATTCTGATTTCATCATTGTTTCCAAATCTCGTATTATATGGTTGATGGGTGTGCACTTCGGAATTTACTATGGCATTATCAACAACTTTTTCGCTTACGTTTAATATACTCATTGTATTACTGTGAAACCAAGACCGTCAATGCTTTGAGGGTTGACCGCTTACTGACTCTCGCATTTCCACACTTTTATAGTTCACCTTGTTGTGGTTACACGCACATGTGTTATACCGCGTCACCATCTTTTCTTCAAATGTAATCATATCGTTATGACTTCACCGTTGAAATTGACGAGGTCTCCGTGTTGTTCTACTGTTTTAAGTGTTATGGTTGATATGGTGGATGTATTTATAGGTAAATAGATGACATGTAGAGGATATTCAATTATTTTGTATCCCGCTGGTACACTGGGAAAAAATTGACGAATAATATGTGACGTCTCCCCATTTTATAAACTTCCACTTCTTGTATTGCATTCGATAATTAACGAATTAATTTTAATAATGTTAATAGAATTTTCAGAGGTATGTAATTCATGACCTTTGTAAACTTTTTTGTTAAATCCCAGCATAGGTCCTACAGAATTTTCTACATTAAAGTTAATATCACGTGTTGTTTTCAGAATTTATTCCATAGTGTTATTGTTCGCCCGTAAATTAAAAAATGTATTCGAACCCTTTACTGTATCATCTATATGTTTATTCACATCCGCAATTTCGTACAATCCTGGCGGTATTGTAATTCTAGTTCCTTCAAATATCAGTTGGTTATTCTTGGAAGTAACGTTTTGTATAGTAGTGAAAGATTGAAAGCTAGTTAACTCCATTGCATATGCCGACTCATCAAGATAAACCGGTGGGTTAAAGTTGGCTTGCAAAATACTGCTTGCATCGTTAAATGTAAATGTGTACATTACGATCAAGCAACGACTGCTGAGAATCAAAACGAACCGTCATATAAAGATCGTAAAACTAAATGACCACAATTGTATGTATTGAAGTTTTGGACCTTGGTATAGTTATAGTCAATCGTGTTTCTGCTAATATCACTTTTAAAATAGTGAATTAATTCTAATGGTGGTTTAATATGTCCTATGCTATCAAAATATATAATATGTCCATTACGCTTGATGTAAGCCGTCCAGTGTGTTCCCCTGTTATTTTGATCATCCAGATTCACGATACCACATTCATTCGTATGGATTTGTGTAGGTAATTTATCCTCTAAAATACGGTTGTAGATATAGGCCTAAACCTAGCTTGTATGGTTTTATATATAAGCCTTTTCCTAAAGTAGCTGATTCCACCCAAACAACCTAAAGCTCCTAATGCTGCAAATAGGGGAATAAGAGGTATGAATTCTCCAGGTTTTGGTATTAATAGTATTCTTCTCGTGGGTGTCAAGATTTTTTTATGTTTAAAAACGGTTAAGGCTTGTTGTACTGTAGATTTTAACGATGACCGAAGTTTACCACCAACACGACGTCGCGCTAGAAACACTGCTTTGTTGAATGAAATTGGTCTGTTTCTGTGAGAACGCTTCCTACGTCGTGATTGGCTTCCCATTCCCATTATTCTTTTTCCTTTGGTTATCCTTCTTGTAAACACTAGATAAGGCGTTTTTCATTACATGTAGGTTTTGGAAGCGGTATGTATTATACAAGTTACTAATCATAATCACTTTCTCTCTTAATTCTCTAAGGTCATCATTGAACCATTTTAATTGTATATCACGACGTTTCTCCGTAATTTTTGCAATAGGAAAACAATTCAAAAACACATTAAGAATTACATCAAAAAAACTACCAAAACATTTGTCGCAGTCATCTAAACTGTTATTTAAAATGGTATCCCAATCATAGTCACATAATTCGTTAAAAAATAGTTGTAAACTTGCCCTAGTAATAGGACGATACATCTTAATTTCCTGATTACTGTTCATTATTTTAAAATTATTTATTTCAAGTTGTTGACCTAAATGATCTGATAAACCTGAATCAAATGTGATAGCACTAAACTCGGTAAATGAAAAATTAATAAATATATTATCCAAACAATTATTCTTGCGAGTAGCTGAATAAATTGTTTGCTCGAAACCATTGCTCTCTAAGAAGTCACATAATATACGAGATCTCTTGTCATCGCCAAAGTGTACATTAAAATCTCCTAATATAACAATATTATATTTCAGTAATTTGGCGAGTATCTGTTCTAATTGGGAACAAAAAACATTTAAATCGCCAAGGGGAGGTCTGTATAAGCAAATAATTACCGTATTTGATTGTAGCAGGACACAACAAAATTCAATGCGTGTTTCTATAATTAAATTATTAACAACTGTTAGTGGTTTCACTGTGACGTCTGACCTACAAAAAATTGCAACCCCACCATGAGATTTTGACACTCTGCAGTAGTGAGATTGCAGACACAAGGGTCCTATGCTAATAGATTCAATAATATCTGAATTTGTAATCCAATGTTCACTAAAGCAAAATACATCAACTTTTTTGTCAACAATAAAAGATTCCAGTTCATTAACCTTATTTTTCAATGATTGAATGTTCATATGACAAATTGTGAGGCTGTTTGAGTGTTTATTGGTCACGTGAGCGCTGATGGTTTTGTGCTTCGGAGAAAAAACCTATTGATACACGCACCACTTGGCCAGACATCAGCATTCATAATTTTTTTTAAGTTCGATAAATCTACAGTTACCTTAAAGGATGCGTAATATTCAGGATGTTTCGATTTTAATTGCTCACATTGAACCTCTGAAAACATTGGCTCAAGAAATTTCTGCAGCATATCAACAGTTGTGGAGGGATCTAATTTATATACGTGAAGATACGCTCTCGCGTTTACGGCTTTAATTTCACACACAGCATTATTTTTGTTATTATTTCCTATAATTGGCAGATTTCTTCTGTTTTTCTTATTGACAACAGTTGTCCATTGATCAGCAATTGCATTATCCGTTAGAGAACCGGCATACGTTTTAGAAATAGTGGGTACTTCTGATTTCATTCTATTGTTTACATTATCTACGCTAACGCTATCTACTTTCGATGAGGAAGCAGTCGGTCCCATGTCTGGTTTTGTAGACGGATTATTTCCAGTAGTTTCCACAGATGACGAATTTTATTATTCAACAGTTTATTTATTTTCTTATCCGAGAAAGCAACAGGGGTCAAGCGTGTAGATTCTTTATCACCAGAGTTCACTTTCACATTTTGTAATTTATTTAGAAGCACAATTTGATTCTGTAATGAATTAATAGTGATCCCTTGATTATTAATAAGTCTATCTTTATCCAATAGTGATTCCTTTAAAAATTTGATCTCTATTTCCAATAATTTAATAGTCATTAAGGAATTTTCATTGTATATACATTCGTCAATTTGATTTGCACTTTCACAACAATCTAAAAGCTTGTCATCAATTACCTTAATATTTTTATATGCTTTGCACACCCAGGGTGATACACTGCACTACATTTCACACATTTGAGGAATATTTGGGGAATTTTTCCACATCTTTTGCACGTTTTATTAAGAATCGGCGCTGTCACATCCGTACCGGCCGCCATGCTTCAAAATTGTATTTCGAATACAGTGATAGCAGTGACGTTATATCCCCTAGTGATCCACGTAAAAATTCTATAATGACTTTTGGTGATGTACCATGCCATAAACAGAATCAAATAAGGGATCATTTCTGTTTTGGGAGACACCAAAGCAATGATTATTTCTATCTGTGCCAAACGTATCCTTCTATTCCAAAACAGCTTATACGTAATAATGTGGATCTACTAGTTCTGTTTCAACAAGATAGTACCAATCTTAAGCATGTGTATGATGATCACGTTAATGTAGATATGACATTTGGTAGATTTAAAGACTTGTGTTTCTGTTGCTGGTGTGACAAATTTAGATTTCTTGTGATTGAGTGATGTTAATGTAGGTCGTTTCTGTAAGGGATTTGACTGTTACATTGCATTATAAATATTACACTTGATAAGTAAACATGCAGTAGCAATGGAGAAGCGCTTAGTACAAGACATTTTGCGCGCTCGCAAGAGTGTGGAACAAGAGTGTGCAACAAAAATATGCTAGTTTAAAGGAAGATACTGAACTTACTGAGTGTGCAATGGAGGCGTACTTTAAACTTATAACACATCCACTGAAACAATTGATTACTAAGCAAGATGGTTCTTTCGTCAAAGCGGAACCATTTACATCAGAAGTTTTTTTACATCATACGCCTAAAACGTCTGGAACTCGGAAGGCACTACGTATTCTTGTTCCTGGCGCCATTCCACACGTTTTAGCGGAAACAGTGATTGCTGATACCACACATGATCACGAAAGGTAGATTCCTATTTTACAACAATTGAAATTAGAACTGTTAGTTGCTGGATCTCAACCAGCCTTTGAAGAGTACCTTAGTCAGTATGAAGGATTAGCGAAATATTATGTGGAAGGTATATTTAGAGATCCCGAAGACGAGTCTGTTTTAACATACGGTGCACGCTTTCTTCCCGAAAAGAGAAATTTTTTATTGATGATGCTGAACTAGACTTTGTTGGAGAGAATTTTCGTATCGCTCTTCCTGATGAATCATCATTAGACTATGATGGAACTCCGGGATTATATGAGCTACTATTTAAAAAAGTTCCTACGGGATACAAAAAGAGTGATCTGCAGCAATACAATGACATTTTGCGCCGTACAAATGCTGCTCGACGTAATTATAACCCAGATGGCCAAATCCAAGGAACTAATAGTAGAAAATACATTGAGATCATTAAACCATTACTTCACCCTAAAAAACGTCCAGCTACATCAACTGTTGCACCTCCTACCACAAGATCTCACACAACTTCTATCTCCAAAAGAGGGGTTGGAATGCAATTATTACGATGTAATGACAAAGCGATTGAGTTTTTACCTTGGAATGATCCGAATAAATTAGTGGATTGGTTGAGTGAGTTAGTGGGATCAATGTCGGCTGGAAATACTAGCAATCTCGACGAAATAATATATATACTTGACGAATTACTTAAAGCGAAAGTAATAAAGTAGGATCTCTGGTTATAAACCTATTACAATATTCATTTCATTTCATTGTTACAACGGCCATCACTATAGATACTACTACATATCCAGCAGTTATGTCAATAGATAAAACAACTTCATCATCAAATGACAATTGATAAATTTGGTAAACATATTACTTATCATTCTAGTGATGCCACGAAACAAAGTGATGTATATTACGATGCATAAGACGACAGTAGATATTCCATTGGGTACAGATGGAAAATATTTGTTTCTCTATATAGAGTGTACAATAGCGCATTTTATGTGGTCACCTCAAGTTCTTCATCTTTAAGTGGATGGTCTACTGAAGGCGACACCGATGCTTCTAATTAGTTAAACTATACGTAAGGAAGCTGTGATTCAACCTATAATACCAGACGGTGTCAAAATTACAAAATAATAACCATTCATCACAAAGATTCTACTGAAATCGAAAGCTACAAGATGAGTAAAGCTGATATTGTTGACGAACTGCACAAACCAGCAAGGAGAAATTTTCAGCGGCGTTGTGTAGTACTGAAAGGTTTAAATGATCTCTTTCAAGCTGATTTAGTAGAAACTATATTTTACGCTCTAAATATATCTGGGCTTTTCCAATCAAACGCAAGAATGGTAAACTAGTCGCAGATGTAATGAATAAACTTTGGTATGGTTTGCAAAGTACGCCTACACAAATACAAACTGACATGGGAGCGGGGTTTTATAATGCTGATTTTAAAAAACTTATGAAAAAATTTAATATTAATCATTACAGTAGTTAATCCAACTTGAAGAGTAGTATAGTTGAACGTGTAAATCGCACTCTTAAAGTAATAATGTGGAAAACATTCAGTATGAAAGGTTCTTATAAATGGTTTTTATATATAATATTACCTCAAATTGTTGTGGATTATAATTCAAGAAAGCATAGAACCACAGGATACAAACCTATAGAGGTAACGGAAAATAATGCTGCCTCTATTTTGAAACATTTAAAATGTCATAAAGTTCTTGACCGTAAGACACCTAAATTTAAAGTGGGGGATTATGTACGTAATAGCAAATAGAGAAGCATATTCTCTAAGGGTTACACACCTAATTGGGGTTACGAAGTCTTTTGAATATCAGCAGTGAAACGTTCTAATTCCCCAATTACCCACACTACGTGATAGTCGAGATGAAGAGATACAGGGACGTTTCTATGCGTCAGAACTCGTTAATTGGTTAGGGTTTGATACTTCTCACAATTCTTAGATTTGTAACAAAGACATTATATAATACGCTCTGTACGATTCCTTTTATATACTGTAATATTATGATGTAATAAATAACTCTTTTTTTTAATTTTTTTTATTTATTATTAATATATACAATGCTATACACTATTAAAGCGTTTCATAAATACGTAATCACGATGTTGCTTTTCCAGGACAGCTGAAAGTATTTGACTACACTCTTATATTCTTTTCCTAAAGCGTGCAGAGTCTCATCCTAACTGTTTTGATTCTCCTTTTCGCTCCCATTCTACTACATCGTAAACTACGTTTTTGAGCTCATTAATGCAGACGTCCATCAGTTGTCGTGTTGTCATCTGTTGAAATATAATTCGATATATGACATTCTATTTCATGTACAAATTGTTCCAGATATATTTCTCTAAGGTCTTCTATTAACCGCTTAATACAACAAATGCACTCTACATCATCGTCATGCTCTAGAAAATATATCTCACACAGACGTATTCCACTACCATACTTATAAACTAGATTATCTAAATAGTCGCACTAAACGTACTCCGCCCATACAGTGTTTCATGTTCAGCATCAAATTCTAGTGATTGAAATTTGCATATTAGTCTTTGCACTGCACTAACACAATCCACAGCCTTAGGCCACGACTCTGCACTATAACACATCCACATATTGACTACACTTTATTATTATCCTTATTCTCGTTTTAGTCGTTACCCCCACTTACTACTTAACGGCTTTCGCAACATTAAGATCAAATATATCTTGTAATGGAACTATTAACATTAAAAATTATTATTAATTTTATTAAATACATAAATAAAAAGTTTACCTCGAGTAGGATTCGAACCTACGACCTGTACTTTGCTAGAGTACCGCGCTACTAATTGAACTATTAACATGTGTATGTCAACATCAGGCATTTGCGCTGCCGCATGTTTTATTTTATTGTAAAATGCAGGAAATTCCATAGTAGGTACTAGAAACCCAATCGGTAACTGACTATCCTAAGAAGTCTCCATAAACGTTCTATAGACTCCCATCCTAAATAGATTCTTGGTTTTTCACAATCAGAGATGCGTATAATTTTCGTCTTGTCAATAGTTTCATACGATATCGTTTTCAAACCCATCTTAGTAGGTAGCCATGCCCCTTTAGGTGTGTAGAAATAATTTGTAATTATCCCTTGATTGTATGTGCCATTCCTGCTTATTAAACACTACTCTATTACGCTTAGATCCACCAAGTTCCACGACTGGTTCAAAATTGAATTGGGGTGATAGACCGACACTAACATGCTTCGATTTACTTTCATTTAAAAAATACCTGCAGGTTGTTAGTTAAAATATCACATTCACTTGAATTTATAACACTCACATTCTTCGCCTCTTCTACCGCTTCACGTAATATGTTCTCCAATACATACAATACAGGTTTCACATAGAAAAGGAAAAGGCTACGTATTTCAGTCCCTCCCCAAGGGGGAGGGCGGGCTGCGAGAGCTTTCCGAGCTCCTTCAGCCACAATCATGGATTCCCGGCATACATACATACATTACGTATATATGCATGGTGGGATTAAGGATGGGTGTGGTCAGGATAGGATCGGAAGGAACGGAGTTAGGGTTCTGAGGGGGAAAATACTACCCCAGCATTCGCCTAAGCACCCGCACATGGTGTACATGTACGCAGTGACCATGCCGCTACATGTGTATGAGGAAAACCCTCTGAAAAAACCTCATACAAGGTAGACGGTAATGGGAGTCGAACCCATTACCTCCCGAATGCTAAGCAGGTCGTGTCACCACTACGCTACCAGCTCGGTCTGGTTTCACATGTACTCCCTCTGCATTTATGTCCTAATTTCCCCACTATTTCTACCGTCAAGCTTACCTGCTTTACCTTAACCGCCACACTGCTCGTTACTTCAGCAATCCTACCGTTTCAAGGCCTTTATTAACGACGTTTCTGCAACTGAAACTGGGTGCAATTTGAAAAAAAAGAGCTACTGCCTTCTACGGCATTAAAATCATTAAAGAATACATATGAAGATGTGCAATGGAAAACTGGATAGTTTGCCAACCTAGATAAAAGAATTCGCTACTTCCACCAACATGCCTTCATGGGTAATTTGGTATATTATTCACACACATTTACTATTCATACTCGTTATCATCTTGCAGGCCATATGCATTTATGCTGAGACTGATACAAAGCATTGCAACCAAGTGAATACCGAGTTATTGACCATCATACACATATGGATAGATGAGTCGCAATTTACCACATGTCACATCAAGAATACTGGTGCTCATCGTGTAGAGCGCCCCTAACAATGCTGCACGAGGTATTTGAAGATGATTCGTGCATACTCTGCGGAGAAGTGTATTATTTGGACAATTAGTTTTTTTATAATGTATATATTGTATATATTAAATTATTTCCTGTTAGTATATTACTGTGTTCTACGGTAGATGTGCTACGTGACACCTACTTTTTATTATCCTCAGTATTACAATTGTTTCGATAAACGCTTACTTACGTATCGAACATGGTCTGGAGTTCACTCACCTACAACGCTTGCAGCAGCAGGGTTCGTTTCCATGCCTTCAGACAATACGGTTGAATGCTTCATGTGTGGAGTTCGAATAAATCAATGGCGGTCATCCGAAACTCCGCTACAAGAGCATCTCCGATGCGCACCACACTGCACATACGCTCAAATACTTTCGCCACGTTCTCGCAGGTATAATGGTACAGAAGTGTAAAGGACCTTTTGCACTTGTACTAAATCATAATGTTTTATTCCTAGAGAAAATCATATATTTGAATAATACACTGATTACGTTTGTACATACAACAAATAAATATATTAACATATCATTATCTTTTATTTATTTGGTTCTAAGTGTGGTATCAAGGAAGTGTAAAAAATTACTTGAGCAAGCCTTGAAAAACTGAGATGTCTGAGTAGATAGGGTGCAAATAGCCTTGCGAATGTGTTGAGTGTTAGTGACCTTCGTATTTTTTACACCTTACAGTGTGCTAATCTTAGAAATGTGCGACCTTGGGAAGGTTGTGTGCAAACATGACCTACTTTTTCGTAACCTTCAATTAGTGGGACGTTGGAATTGTGGTAACCTTGGAAATGTGTGACCTTGGAATTGCGGTGTGTTCCAAAGGTCTCCAATCTTACCTACTGATTGAAAACACAGTATTTTATATGTTGATAAATAAGACCCTACAATTACCGAAAACCTCAAAATCTACTGACTCACCAAAGGAACTTCCGTTTCTGTTCATTGGTGATTTTTCTGTAACCTAAAATTAATTAATATATTGTTTTGAGCTAGCAAAAATTTTAATTTTTGTTAAATATACCGTTTTTATTTGGCTGCTGCCTTTCAGGAAAATTTTGTAAATATAATTCCGATACCACACTCTTATCACCTTCGGACAATATAAAACACTTTAACATGCAAAATTTTTCTGAATTTGTATAATTAGGCACGATCATTTTGTAACACAATTCTAATTTTTAATTTATTATTTGACAAATAGGTATCATTTGTTTTTACTTAAATAAATCTTAGCCTCCTACCCCTACTGTGCATTCTTAATATAAAACGTAAATAAGAAAAACTTAAAAAATAAAGTAATTGTTAAAATAGCATGGAAGTGTGTAACAACCTTTTTTTTGTGGTTGTATTAAAAAATACATTGGTTTGGGATCGTTCATTTATTTGGCGTAATAGTAGAAAGGTTTTTAATTATTAAAATGTAGAGTTGAGAATGGCAACTTAATTTGCATTTCCTAGAACATATCTTTTGGGTGTAATATTACATTCTTAAAAAATTGGATTTATATTATTGTATCCGCGCAACGCGTGAAAACTTTTAGGGGGAAATACTCATTTGAGTTATTCTGAAAGCTTTTTTTTTAATTCACTTAATGCTGAATGTTACAGCAGTAAGCATGGTTTTTACCTAATTTTATATTTTGTGCCATCAGATTGTGATGGTAAGTTATTTTCTAATTCATTATATTTAAAACTAAAGCATTTGTTTGTTTTTTTAGGCACTTAGTTTGCACTTATTTGCACTCCTATTTCATTTATTTGCACTCATATTTGACTTATATTTTACTCATATTATTAAATGGAAATTTTTACTTGACTTACATTTTACAACGCAAGTTCTACATACTTTTATAAATAAACACGACATATTAAGGATAAATAAGCAAGACATTGACCTCACCAAGTTCACCATTCTGCTTCATAGTTACCAGTTACAGTTTATGCACCGAACGCTCAAAGGTAATGTTTTTATATAATTTTAGAATAGTATAAGACTTCTGATTTTTAACCTTTTAATCAGATATTGAATAAACTTAAGTATATCATGTTATTTTATTTTCATTTTGATTAATGTTGTATTATTATTAACAAACTTGGTTTAGCTGTTCCAATGACGTAACGTATATTTAAAAATAGCTTGGCGCCCGAGGTATCATTTTATTGTTTTTATTTACATTACATATTTTTCTTATTAATTAAGTATAAGTGAAAATAATTAAGCAGATGAGAAGCATGCAGTATTTCAGGTATGTTAATTAAACTCTAAATTAGAACTCTCCCTATTTCATCTTCCGATTGAGCCGACGGCAGTAGCGATTAATATTTGGTAATTTTTTATTAATTAAAATTATTCGATCAATTACAAATTGTTTATTACATCATCGCTTTTGTTTAATGTTATAAGTTGGCCCAGTTTTAGTGTTTATACTTAGGCAGCCGCTTTTTAATGTTAGTGTTATATATTTTTGAAAAGTGCACGCGGCGTTTAACTCGTGTGAAATGGGTCACTTTCCATACTAGTAATGTAATATACTATAGTACTTTGTATTTTAAGTTAGCTTAGAATAATGATTTAAATTGAGATTAAAGTAATTTTCTTTTCTCATAAATGGAAAGATCATGTATAACTTTTAAAACACAACTAGGTGTCTTTTCTTCGTTTTAATTAAAATCTAGGCAAATTGGAAGTAAATTTCCGATTCAGGACTTAGGACACCCCGGAAAAACCCGAGCACCCAGGTGTTACAATGTTTAATTTTTCATTAGTATCATAGTCCGCTTTAATTTTAATTATTTTTGACCACATACCAAATTTAAAAGCAGTTTTTTACAAATGTAACAAAAAGAAACACTTTAAAATTTCGTTGACAGAATTGTCGTGATAAATTTTATTAAGACAATGTTTATAATTATTTATTTATAATTATTTATATTATTTATGTACCATTATTATTTATAATTATCAATATTATTCAAGTTTTAAAACCAACAATTATTTTTTCTCAAATACCCAATTGATTTAACTTACCACATCTTGAGATTCTATATTTGATACACTCTATCTAGGCATTTTTTGGTTCAATAAGAAATACAGTAGCTCAAAATACCATAACTTCTGTTTATAAAGTTGTTCTGTTCCTTGTCCTGATTTTTCCGAGGCTTTTACTTTTTTCATTTCTTTTCTGAAAGTTCCTCTGATAGAATCAATTGTTTCGACCAAGCTGTTTGCATTTTCATCAATTTCTTTAAGTTTTTCAGTGAGTTCCATGTACGCTCTATTCTTCTTTTCTTTATCATGGTATTCACGTGATTTAATTTTCCACAAACAGGGGAAACCTCTGTGTAACTCTATAAAATCTCGAAGAAATTTGAAAATGTAAACTTTCACCACTATCACACATAATAAAATACTTATCTTCTTTGGGTTTTTTTAATGGTGTATTTTAATTTATACAATCTAAACGTTTCGATAACATTTACAGTTATCTTCGTCAGTAGTAATTCTGTTAAAAATAAATTTTTCCAGAATTTTTCGAATGTCAATAAATTGATATATTACTCGGCTCTGAAATATTTTTCGAATTATTAAACAACGTGTAACGTGCATAAATAGATATAGGATCGATTGTATCATTATCTGGTTACTGTTTCTAAAAGCTCCCTTAAATAAGTATCTGTGACTTAAACATTTAGTAATGTGCTTTAAGCTTACTCGTATCTATTTCTTTACTATAATGATTAAAAATTTCTATATTTACGGCATTTACTAATGAGTATGATGGATTAAATAATTTCTTTCAGCACGCTTACTTTTCAACGTTATACATAGTTATTCCTTTATTGTCGCTAATTGCTACTACTCATGATTTTTTTAATGACGTGTACGTTTCTACATTATACGAATATTCTTTCTTTCTGGTATCCACCTTTGTATTATTATATTATAACGTACTAAAGCTTTCTGTTGTTATTTACCATTTACAAAAAAAAACTAATTTCAATTAATACCTATAGCGCCATCTCTGAGATGTACGTAGTTCTGGTCATTGGTATACTTAACTCTGAACAGGGATCGGTTATTTTGCTATTTGTTAATAAATACACTGTATAATTAACAGTTTATTCTGTTAACAATAAATAAAATGCTATTGTGGTAACAATGATTGATAGGAATATTTTTCAAGTTGTAAAATTGTTGCATGAGGCGTTGGCTTTCTCTTTCAAAACCGCCATTCCTATGGAATGGTTCAAATTTCTAGAAAATTTTCCTGTTTCTATTTCTTAGATGTTAAGCAACATTTTTTTGAAAAATTTTCACAATATGGTAACGCTTTGTTGTATAGAAGTGATAAAATCGCTATTAAAGGCGGATGTAATAGAAATATTCACTCCATCCACACATTTTTGGTAAGCCGTATCAGATCTCTTTCAGGTTTCAAACACAAACGAATTTCATATTACTTCTTCAAATAAATAGATGGCCTTGTAGTTAGCGGGGTGACCTCCACACAGTGCACATTTTGCTGGTGTGTTTTTGAGTTTCTTGCATGTTTTAGAATCATGTTGTTCGCCACACTTCACACAATTATAAGGTTTGGTACAATAAGATTTCGAATGACCGTACATTTGGCACCTCATGTACTGTATTATGTCACGGCTTTTTCTGGGTGGCATTTTTGTATTGCATAGAAATTCTTAAATAAAACTTCACAACCTTGTATCGAACAAAATTTATTAGTGAATTCTGCAATCTACCAACGTTTCGCGGGCGATCGCTATCCTTCTCAAGGCTACAAAAGAAACCAGTTGTGCCAAAAATTTTTTGTATACAATAATAATTACAATTACCTATTACAATTAAACACTAAATTTACATGGGTATTTAAAAACAATTAAAAAACACGACTTTTTCCACATGTTAACTAAATTACGCTACGACAATTATTATAAAATTGAACGTTTTCGAACGAGACGTAGGTTCCTAAAAATAAGGTGGATTATGTTCTAACTCAATTCAACAGCATTAATACCAATTTACAATTTACTATTGAAATAGAACTAGTTAAAAAATTATGATAATTAGAGATGAAGAACATCTAATTTTTGACTTATACAAAAAGCCCATTAGTTCCAATAGAATCATAAACTACAATTCAGATCAATCATTACATCATAAGATAAATGCTATTAAACAATTTAGGGATAAGATTTATAAACTTAGTAATCATATATTTCACCAGAAAAACTTAAATAACTTGACCAACACTTTATTAGTCAATAGTTATCCAAGATCACTAATCAACAGTATTTTATGTCAAAAACCAAAAATTGACGTAGACATGCAAAACAACATAAATTTAAACACTAATTATGAATTTTTTTAAATACCCAGAATTACTTTGCAAAATTTTAAAAACGCCGAATTCAGAGATTGTCCAGTATAATAAAAAAACCATAAAAACCCTATTTACCAAATTGAAACAACAAACACCATTATTACAACAAAGTAATCTAATATACAAAATTCCTTGTTCTAATTGCCAAGCAGTGTATGTTGGCCAAACAAACCAACTCCTACAAAAACTAATTGGAAACCACAAAGATAGGGAAACTAATTACAACAAAAGAATAGTTTTAGAAATGGTTTACATTCACCACGATCCAAATACAATCATTCTTTAATCAGACGTTCTTAATCTAAACAGAAGCTACTACAATTTATTATTATTATTATTTATGATTATTTTTGAGAACACTACATTAAATATTTTTTGTGCTTTGATGTTTCACATCTTAGTATTTTTAAAGACAGTTGCTAACTTTGTTAATCAAGTCTGATATTAGTTAATTTTTATGTTATCATAGGCTTTGACAATTTGTATGTCTATCGTTCAATGCATAAATTTATTTTTTACTAACACGTGCTAACCTTCATAAACCACATGAAATTAGTTTTAAATATTTAATTGTACTTTAGTCTGAAATCACAATTGTAATTATTATTATATACAAAAAATGTTTGGCACAACAGGTTTCCTTTGTAGCCTTGAGAAGGATAGCGACCGCTGTCGAAACGTTGGTAGATTACAGAATTCATTAATAAATTTTGTCCGATACAAGGTTATGAAGTTTTTTTTAATTCACGGACGTTACCTTACCATGAAAATAGAAATTCTTGGTTGAATATTTCTTTATTGTTTGACTGAGGTTCTAGGTCGACGATGAACAGTGACAATGGTTCTTTACTTATCATGTGCTTCACATTTATAATGTTTCGGACTTTATGGCCTACTTTCCCCAATTCTTTTCTAATTTCTTCAGTTAGAATGAAGTAGTGTAAGTTCTAATTGCGATAGGCACGCTCATCTTTTGCCGTTTATAAGAACCTAGTAGCAATTAAAAATAGACCTAATAATATAACTCGTATAAATTAACAACAAAGATTTAATCCAAATGGAAACATACAAACTAGTGACTCTCACTCAACCAACACAAGAATATCACACAGTGACCCAACAGAAACTACCTCGGCAACAAATGCAAATATTACTGCTAGAGATAATCTCGTCCAAACTGAACAAATACCCAATATTGGTGAACAACTAACAACATTTTTAAATGAATTCAAAGCTATGTTTTCACAATTGATAAATCAAAGCGGTATAAATTAAACCTCCTAACGACAGTTATTGGTAAGCTGGACCCATAATGGCACACATTCTCCGAATTGCTACCTGGAACGCTAATGGACTGCTAAACCATAAGCAAGAAATTATTTTTTAAATATAAACAAAATTGACATTTTACTCATATCAACATAATATTGTTAAAAATAAATATTGAGATTAAGAGGTTGATTTATTTTTGTATTGAGTATTAATTAAAATATATAATTAAAGTTTACATTTTCATATTCCTGTCCTTTATGGGGAGGAAACTTATCGTTTTATCAGACAATTTGAAAAATTAAGGAAACGTAAAGCACAATTATTATCGTCACTCACTTTTTTATTACGATGCCGAGACCAAAAGATTATCCCAAAGTTTATCTATATTAAAAGAAATTTTAATAACAAGCAAGCGAATAATATTTACAGAAGAACTGAAAATGCTCTTCTACGTAATCAAATACATATTACTAGGAAGTTCCTGGATAACACCGATAAAAATCTTTTATATTTACATTTAGAAATTTCATCTATTTTGAATAAAGAAGATTGGGATAAAATTGATTCTATAACGTTTAAATCTATGGAAATAAATTTTGACATCTCATGTCAACGTCAAAAAGAAAAATTCAATAAATTATACAAACAACAAAATAATAGACCATCTATTGATTGTAGAAAAACAGTTATAAACCTTTCTGATAATGTTGTTTCAGATTATGCTGTTGAAACGCTTTCTAAAGGAGGAAATTTTACAATAACACCAAGAGTAATACCTTTTGAAGGTATAATTTCCAATGTCGAAAACTCCATTAAATCATTACTTTTGATGCTGCTAATGAAGTTAGATATAACACCGTTAACATATTACGTAAAACAAAACCTCCAAAGAGCAACTTATCCTTTCGTCAACGACATGCTTTACTTGATCTTAAACGCAATGAAAGTATTATAATATTAAAAAAATTAAAGAATAACTAGGTCATAAAATTAAATATTATTAAACTGTCTCAAAGATGACAAACCAGAACACTCTCTACGACGAAAGCTAACAATGAAATTTGCCAGCCAAAAAACACATTTAACAAAATTTAATCGAGTTATGATGTAAGTGTAAAGTTGTGAAAAACTTCAATTTTAAAATGATAGAAGCATTCACAAATCCAAACATTACATCAAATAAAATAACCCAGTTAAATCTAACAAAGAGATATCTTTATCAATAATTGGAAGTGTTATTAACAATGAAAAGTACAATGCAGAACGTTCTTTGTAATTTTTAATTTTAATTTAATTTCAACTACTTATGTTAAATTATAGTGCTGTGGTAATTTAACATATAATTGGTAAAGCATTTGCTTCAAGGTCTGGGAAAAACACAGAAAAAAACCTAGACATACCAAAAGTTGAAAACAGCAAAATCAAGGCGTATCATTATGCTCTTTTTTAATTATAAGATGCCAAAACCTATTTAAACGGAGATTTTCTTCTTGTCTATTAAAATTATTCGGGTGTTTACATATTTATATATTTACTTGATCTTAAACGCAATGAAAGTATTATAATATTAAAATCAGATAAAGGTAATGCAACTGTTATATTAAATATGAACGATTATAACACTAAGATAGAACAATTGTTGGGACCAGAAACTTATCGTGAAATACCAAAAGATCCAACAAAAAAGTTTCTTTTAAAAACTAAAGAGCTGATTAAATTATCATCTATTCCTGAAGAAATAAAGAAGAAACTATCTAACTCTGAAGCTATTTCACCAAAACTATATGGTTTACCAAAAATTCATAAACCTAATATTCCTTTAAGGCCTATTGTTAGTGCAATTGGTTCTCCTACATATAACCTTGCAAAACATCTTACTTTGTTATTACAACCTCATATAGGAAAAACACCCCATTACATTAAAAATTCTGCCGTCTTTGTTGAAAAAATGCATAGTTTCAAAATTGAAGAGGGTGATATAATGGTTAGTTTTGATGTTATTTCACTTTTTACAAAAGTGAAATAACATCAAAACTAACCATTATATCACAAGAAACTATTGAATACATAGATCATCTTTTTCCAAAGGACATAACCATTCTTTTTCAGCACTGTCTTACTACAACTTATTTTCAGTGGAATAGTAAATTTTATGAACAGATTGAAGGTGTAGCAATGGGTAGTCCCCTTAGTCCTGTTATAGCTAATTTTTATATGGAAAAATTTGAAACATTAACGTTACAAAATACACATAAAAAACCTTCAGTTTGGTATAGATATGTAGATGACACATTTGTTATTTGGAGATATGGAGAAGAAGCACTGCATGAGTTTTTGGTTTTTATAAATGGTACACATCCTAGTATTCAGTTTACCATGGAAAAAGAAACTAATGGAAGTTTACCATTTCTTGACATATTAATATCTAAAAATAATAATTCACTATCTTTTAAGGTTTACAGAAAGCCGACACACACTGATAGATACCTTCATAAACTATCCAACCACCATCCACGTCAAAAAATTAGTGTAATTAAATCTTTAGTAGATCGAGCAAAACGAATTTGTGACCCTGAATTTTGAATGATGAATATAAATATTTAAGAAAATCCTTACAAGATAATGGATATTCACTTACAGATATTAATAATGTTATTACACCTTCTAGGCGTAACCTTAAAGAAAAACCAGTTCTTAATGTTGGTACTGCTTTTCTTCCTTTTATAGCTAATGTTACAAATAGAATTGAAAAAATCGTAATCAAATATGGCATTAGGACTATTTTTAAACCTACAAGAAAAATTAAAGAACATTTAAGATCACCTAAAGATGTGTCAAACCCTTTATCATCTTCCGGAGTGTGTAAGTTATCTTGTTCATGTGGAAAAGTATACATCGGGACCACAAAACCTAGCTTTGATACAAGACGCAAAGAACATATGAGATTTTGTAGATTGGGTCATCCAGAGAGGTCTGCTGTGGCTGACCATGCCCTGAATAATCTAAATCATGACATTCAATTTGACAATATGAAAATATTGTCAAGACAAACCCATTATTATGTTCGTTTGCAACGTGAAGCTATTGAAATATATAAATACCCGAATAATTTTAATAGACAAGAAGAAAATCTCCGTTTAAATAGGTTTTGGCATCTTATAATTAAAAAAGAGCATAATGATACGCCTTGATTTTAATTTAGTTTTCAACTTTTGGTATGTCTAGGTTTTTTGCTGTGTTTTTCCTAGACCTTGAAGCAAATGCTTTACCAATTATATGTTAAATTTCCACAGCACTATAATTTAACATAAGTAGTTGAAATTAAATTAAAATTAAAAATTACAAAGAACGTTCTGCATTGTACTTTTCATTGTTAATAACACTTCCAATTATTGATAAATTTTGTTAAATGTGTTTTTTGGCTGGCAAATTTCATTGTTAGCTTTCGTCGTAGAGAGTATTCTGGTTTGTCATCTTTGAGGCAGTTTAACAGTGTTTAATTTTAATGACCTAGTTATTCTTTACTACAATTTTATAGTTGGCTTATACGTTTCTCAAACTGTTATATTAATAGCAGGCTTATGTTTATGTTTGAATTTTTCAAATTTGACAAAATTGTTTACTACATCTTTAACAATTTTTAACAAACATTACTACTGACGAAGATAACTGTAAGTGTTATCGAAACGTTTAGATTGTATAATTTAAAGTACACCATTAAAAAATCCCAAAAAAGATAAGTATTGTATTATGAGTGTTAATGGTGAAAGTTTACATTTTCAAATTAAAGTATTTATTTTTAAAATCTCAAATTCCGTTACTTTTTGACAAATTACTTAGATTTGGCATTTGTTAAAACATACAATAATAACATTTTTAAATATGAAGAACGATTATACTTACTAAATATTTTTTTAAAACTCGCGAAAAATGGTAATATTATTGTTATAAAATATAGTGTTCAAGACCGATATTCTGAAATTTATCTCTAAAAGTGCTTTTGGCACCTAAAAAATTTTTCAACCTAAAAAGAATACGTAAAATTCAAGGTGAGTTTAATTACGCAAATTTAAAACTGAATCTAAAAGTACTTTAAAACATCATTTTAATATTTAAAAATACCAGTGAATACGGGTCTTTATACTTTAACGTTTAGTTTTCTTTATTTATTTATGCTAACATTTGCTAAAGTTTTCACTTTGTAAATTACTATGACCAATACTAAAAAATATACGATTATAAATATTCATTAAAAAACAATGTTGTAATAATAGTGATTACAATATTTTCAGATGTATTTAAAAAAAAATGAATTTGTTAAAGGCGATATTGCAATTATTTCATCAAAATGTTTTTGGTGGTTTAATAATAATTATTTATAAATAATTCTTTTATTTACTTATAATTTGATTTAAAAATAATATCCAATTCAATTACAAATATTAAGTAAAGAACATATAAAATAATCATTTTGTTTTGTATTTTAAAAAATTATTAAAACATCCAAGTAGTACCGCGACACCTTCCGCCATTTTGTTTTTTTGTGACGTCACCCTTAAGAACTTTCACTTTTTATATATGCCTACGTGGGGATCGTATCTTTTTCACCTGAGAATAAAAAGATTTTATTTAATCTGTTTATTATTAAACTTATTAGAGTCCATTGTGATTTTTATCAAAGGAGATTGCATAATTGTTATTAAAATTATTATTACATTTATTTTAATGCCCATCTACAGTTTGTGACCTTTTACCTATACGAAAAATTTATTTATACATTGGGGGTTGTATTCAAATGAGGGGTCTTAGTCTTGTAAGGCTGTTATAGCAATCTGTTTGCGGGTTTCGCCCCTGCCATAAAAATTGTATTCTCATAATGGGAAAAAATTAATAGACAAGACATGTAAAGATGACAAGTGATTTCATAACAGAAAGATGTTGTTTAATCTGTGTTTATTATTATTAATATTTATTAGGATTGTTTTGATTTTTATCAAGGATATAAAAACCTAGTCCTTAAACTATTATGTTCTATGCAATCTTTAAGACCCCATTTAAGCCCGAGCTCAAATTTTTTCAATATCTGAGGTTAGGATATTGCATTTATGACTAAGGTTTAAATATCATTCTGATCTAGATAACTGTTTTACAATGTGTTTTCGTAATAGGGTTTAGTATAAAGGAGAGTGCATAATTGTTATTAAAATTATTATTACACTTCTTTAAGACTTATTCTATTTTACAATATATTTATTTTCAATGAGAAAGTCGCCTTCAACATTATACATAATTAAAAATGAGTAATAAGGTTGCATGCTTTAAACGATTTTCCACGTTGAGAACGTTAAATTATATGTACAAGGTTTAAGCAGAAATCAAATGCAGTAATACGATAAATGGTTACGCATATGCATTATAGGCTGTTTTACGCTTCATAGTGTACTCCCTTTAATAGTGGCAACAATTATCAATTAGAAGTAAAATATTAAAGGCCGACCGCTAAATTATATGCTCAAGGTTTAAAGTGGAAAATAAAATTGCATTAATACGTTAGTTAATACACATGTGCATTATAGGCTGTTCTATGATTCACTGTGTGCTCCTTTTATTAGTGTTACTAATTAAAAGTAAATATTAAAGGTTGACAGTTAAAATTATGTGTAGAAGGGCTAAGCAGAAAATAAATGCATTAAATGGTTACACATATGCATTACAGTTTGTTTTACGCTTTATTGAGTGTTTTAGTTTAGGGACGACTTTTTTAAAATCAAATTGCACTACTTTTTAACACCTAGATTAAATTACGTAAAACTGATTGTTGATATGGGATGTTATACTTTTTTTAAAAAACAGTAAAATGTATTCATAGCCATAAAGCTTACAATACAGATCAACTACTCTTTATTTATATAGATCAGGGTGGCAAAAAGGTGCTACGTCTAACAGTAAATTATCTAAAACATCCTGTAATCCATGTTCTCCTATGTTAAACATTAGTGTAAAGACATTTTCGGCAGTCAAGACTTTTGTGATGGGTGCACTTTCCCTTATGTTCAAAATTAACAATCAATTTAGCTTATCTGGATCTTTATATAGGTAAGCTTTTGGAACGCGAAGCTTTCGGCGAAGGCTGGTTCGGCGACCCCCACATATTTTCGTTTTCCGGCTTAGAAGCAACATTATATTTTTTTTTGGCGAAATAATTTCTGCTTAATTTACTTTTAAATTTTATTAATGGTTTTTTTAATATATTAACTATCTTGCTTTGGGTATCCATTAATAACTTGAACGTGCTTTTGTCTTGGTGATATTGACGTAAATGTCGCAAAAAATGTTGTGAAATAATCATTGCTTTGCAAAATGTAGAGAAATTTTTTTTGTAATTTGGTTTTCTAACAGAAGAACTTGGACCAATGTGGTTAGAAACACTTTCTTCACAAACTTGCTGAATCTGCAGATGTAGACAATTGCCAAGTAGGATCATTAATATCGTAGTTATCGGACGAAACTATAATACAATAACAGTTGCAATTAATTATATTAATTTTATTAACTTAAGGTAACTGCGCGAAAACGGTGCCTTTAAATTAATGCTTCCTTCGATAGCTAAGGCTCCCCGTTTGTGTCAACTACTTCTTCGAACTTTCAATATAATAAATAAATACGAAGGACCAGTTGTAATTAAAATTAATTTATTACAACAAATTATATTAAAAAACTTTGTTACATTTTTTCTTTCTTTTTTTTTTCACTAACTTTGAGAGAGTTGATCTATTACAAAAAAAAATATATATAATTGCGTTGTTGCGATGTTTCGCAACAGTAACAATGGTAGATATTTCAGATTTAAAAAGTGTATTAGCCAAATCAATTTTGTCCAAAAAAGGAAGCGATAAAAATTGTCAATAAAAATGAAAAGTTTTAACTGACCAGTGACGTACATAGTAATAGGAATAGGTAATCATATTCCATCTTATAAAAGTTACTAAGAAAATAAACGTGCAAACACATTCCAACATATTAACTCATAATATCGATGTTTTTAGCACTTTTTGACTTTAAACAATTATTTATTTATTATTATCTTCAACTGAAGTGATATGTGCTGCTTAGTTTAAAGTTATGAAAAATGATGTATATATATATATATATATATATATATATATATATATATATATATATATATATATATATGTATATATAAGTTATTAAGTAATATAGTTTAATGCAATACAAAAATAGGTTTTGCATCACACAGGCAGAAAGCCATACATTTAATAAATGAGGTATTGTAATTCATTTCGTTCAATTAATGCCAATAATCTTGAAAAATTACAGCATAGCGTAAGATACATTACTAGAATTTGAATATACTGACCGAATAAGTACATTTGAAATAATTTGTTCATTTGATACTTCCAATTTATTTTTGGTGCCTTATTTCAATGGAGTACTTGTCAGCGGTACCTCTTCATCACCTAGTAGCGACAAACTTGACGAATTAATATTAAATTTCGCAATTCCAAAACGAGAAATCTACAGTAAAACTAATAGAATTCAACCGGCGCTTGCAAGGCCCTTTAAGGTCAGTTACCATGTATTATAAACAAAAACCTTTCATTAAATACAACAGAAATAATACAAAATATCGGTAATATAAACTTTCGATACACAGAATTTGCGCAACAAAAAATCAGGATATAAACAATAAGTTGTGAGGATGAATACGCCTGTTTCCAAAAGGGCCTGAAGGGACTTTATACGACAGATTACACAAGCAAGCGTTTTCATTCTCCCACATAAACACAAAAAAATTAAGAAACACACACTGTTTTATTGTCACCAAAAATTAAAAAAAAGTAAACGTTACCTTAAATAACACCAACAACAAAGAGATGTCCTTCATCCTCTGAACTAGGATAATCGGTCGGACAACAGGTCCACCAGGCACTGAATGATTCGACAGTTGGCTACTACGAAACGATTTCCACGTAAAATTTCACAAACGACAAAACTTATTCTTCATTTGATTCATCGTAAATGCACAACTATTTACAAAGCGTTACTTGATTAATTTTACTCATTCAAACTTATTAAAATTCGCTATATTTATTTAATTGGCGTCTTCTTATTAACGATATCTACAAAGTTCTTGACGAATATTATGGTTACACTGAAACCAAGAGCTTTCTTTATTTACAGCGATAATTGCTTGTTGTGCGTTTGCCATTTATACAAAGCCATCAACTAACACTTGAACTATTAACTTTCGATCCGCACACCTGATGCGAAGAACTCCAAAGCAGTTAGGGCCAGCACCATTCGACACTGAACTTAAATTCCATGTCGCGATACGACACTGATACGATAAATACTCTAGGAGGCAAGAAGACACAGAATAATCCTCCAATTAAGGGCAACGAAATCAAATTTCTACCATAGCTTCACTTAACCTCCAGGTAGGCGTAAATATTTTACTACGTCCAAGTAAGCAACGCGTATTGTTAGCTCAGGAAGCAATATAACAATAAAATAAATGAACAGTAATACTAAACATGCCGCCGGCCTTGAAATATTAATTTTAACATAAAATTATTTCTATTCAAGTTGGTGGAAAAAATTTACTGTAGCAGTTCAAACTTTAACATTGAAATAACGAAACTCACTTGTTAGTCAGTATAACTTTCTGGTAAATAAAACACTGTGGTTTCATGTTGAAAAGGTTGAAATTTATTAACTGGTGTTGTTAACGTGACGTTTCGGGAAAGCTGACATATACATATAAATATGTGTGGTTCCCTTCATCAGACATAGTATTGTTACAAAACAACAGTTGTTGTTACTATTAAACATGGTAATAAACCATAATCTAAAATATTAAAGCTAACATAATGGGTATATTTAACAAAATTTAAGGAACTTACCAACATTAAAAAAGTTTTTTATACATGTTATAACAAAACGGACTTCATTAACATTTACATTATAAAACCTTGGAAAATGTGGTACAACATGCACACAACCATCTTCAAAACCCCTAAAAAATTTTTTAAAACGACAAAATTTTTACTTTTGTTAACAAAAATTATTTTATTAATAATTACCGTTATAAAACGGGGATCGAAACCCACATAATGCATCAAATTCAAAAACACTTTTATTATTATTCAAATTAAAATTGTGCTATTAAAATTTTCCTAAGAAGCACGTGGAAGTATACAACTGTCAACTGTAAAAGTGAAAATTTTTCTTAACCAAATTATTACCAACTTAACAAAAACCATCAGGTAACTACCATTATGGAAGACCCTAAACATATACAAATCTATTAACAATTTTTAATTAAGTTTAAATAAATATTACTTAAATTATTGATATCTGTTTTAAAATTTACTGTATTGAACTTTTGAGTATAAAACATTTCCATAAACAACCTTTTTTGGAGATTATCTTCATACGCTAAAATTTGTTTACCGTCAAAATCAAAATTATGTCCTAATTGTACATGATGGTTACATAAAGCAGTATTGTCAGATTTGTTTTTAATGGAATACATGTGTTGTTTGATACGTTTTTTAACATATTGTGACGTTTGCCCAACATATGATTTAGAGCAATTTTTACAATCGATTTTATATACTACATTAGTTCTATCATCAATTGGCACTTTAGATTTAAGTTTGGTATGAAAGTTATTGATAGTATTATAATTTTTAAATGCAATTTGTGTTTGTTGAGTTTTATTCAGAATGATTTGTTTGATTTTACTCGTGACATTGGGAATGTAAGGTAAGGAAAAAAATTTTTTATTATTATGTTGTTTATCAATGTTTTTATTATATTTATGCTTATTGTATATCCAGTGTAATCGTATTTTAATATGTTTATTAATAAAAGGTATTGGATAATTATTTTTGATTAAAGCCTTTTTTACTTTTTCTAAGTTATCAGGTCGAAATTTTGTATGTGATAGTTTTATTGCACTATCAACTAATGAATGAATGACATTAATTTTAAATTTAATGTGATTTAACCATTAAAATTAAGGTATCTTTCTGACCTTAATTTTATTATTAAATATTCAAATAAACATAAATATTTTTTTACACCAAAAATAACCACATCTCATGATTGTAAACTATACAATAACACAAAACATCAACAAGCATGGATTGACCAGGGCTGAAGAGGAGAAGGACTCCTGAACAGTTTACGACTAAGATATAAATAAGTGATTACTAACCATAATCATGAGCATACTAACAAAAAATAGATTTTATTCTTTTATTACCTGAGCTGATTAGTACAATCCCATGCAAGTGAAATTTAAAGATTGTCCTTGTTCATTACTTATACAATACAAATTATATCCTGCCTGAAAAACGTTGCTACATTTATGTCATACGAAAAGAGGAAAACTAGAATTATCCAATACATTTTTTTTTATTTTACCAAACTTTGCAAAGGCTTTTTCTCTTTTTTAACCACATATTTATTACAATTGATTGACGTCATTATATTTCAATTTTGTATTGTATGGTGTGGTATTAGATATGTTATGCAATGGATTGTTAAATTTGTAACAGTCAAATTTTTTAATTCTTTAAAATCTATTTTCTGAAAAATCCGCGGCGGTAGTTCGTCGTAGGATGCTAGTGTTTGTAATACAATAATTTTCCAAAAAATTGGATGAACAGAAAGGTCGCTACCAATTTGTAAAATTTTATTAACCGCTGAATGTTTTGCGACGGTTTCCAAGTTGAAAATTTTAACACCACTTTTTTTTATATTTCTCGACGAGATACAGTTGGTAGATTATATAAGGCAAAAAAAATTTGTGTCTTAGGGCCGGCCGTATGTAAACACGGTATCTCAAGAACCGCTGGTCCGATTTCGATGAAATTTTCTATTTAGAAGTTTTTCGGAGGTTTAATTAGCTTTTGGGCACATTGCTGATGAAAGGACATTATCCGTTTTTTTAGAATATTTTTAAAAATATTTCTTTTTCAAATAAAAGTTATTTCTAATGCAAATACACGCAACTTTTGTTCAAACAATTTTTCGATTCGAGACTTAGTTTCCGAGATACGGTAATCACGTGAGTTTTTTTCAACAACGTTTATTAACAATATCTTAAAAACCATTAATTATACAAAAAAGTTATGAAGGAAAGGTTTCTACAAATTTTATCATCTACAACTTTTATTTAAACAATTTTGTTCTACGACTCAATTTTTTTGCCACTTTTTAGCCTAATTTTTTAAGAATGAATCTCTTGTTAAGCTAAAATAATGTAAACACGATACCTCACGAACCGCTCCGTATTGAATTTTTTCTAACGGTAGTTGTCTAACGACAATCTCAATTACAAACTCCTAAAGAAAGGCAATAAAAAAACTGAGATGTCGCTGAATAAATTCAATTTATTAACTAAAAAAGGTTAGTGTATTTGATTAATCTTTGAATGAAATTATTTTTTATACAATTTTTACATTTACACAACGTTCAGTGAAATTAACGCATAATCTGGTAAGGCAATTTTAAATTTACTATATGATCTCATGTCAAAGACTTCAAAAAACGTTAAAAAAACTTTTGCTGCTAAAATCAGTGTTGTGTTGGTCTGTTCTATGCAACAATAACGTTGCGTTAGTTTAATACAATTTTAATTTTATACAATTTTAGTTTTGGAAATACTAAACGTTCTTAGTTTTTTGAAATAGCGACAATTAACTTATTGTTATAGTAGCTGCTTCTGAAACAGGAATCTTCTTTGTTAAATGGTGGCCGATGTAAAATGTAGCGTCATAATATGGATTTTTTCTAAAAGTATTGGAGAAACGACGTAACGGATTAAAATGGCTGATTACTTTATTAATCGTGAATTGAGTCCACTATACAAGCGCTATTTGAGAAAAGATACATTTTTGTCTATCCATGGGTAATTAAGCTTTCTTTAAGGTAGGTAACATACCGGATGGCTAACAATAGCAGGTACCTACTGCTTTCCAAAAATAAGTAAGAACTTGTATAGGTACTTTCACCTTTAATTCTTTAACATGTTAAGGCGATTCGAAATTCTTTAAGGACAATAGGTAAATTGATATAATATTATTTTGAACCACTGGATTGATACAATTCAATTCAAACTTTTAAAAAAAGTTTGCATGATTGATGAATCTCTGAATGAAATTGTTTTTATACAATTTTTGTTTATGTACAAGTAACGACTATCAGTATATACGTAAAGATAAATATTTCAAATATAATGACTAATTTAAAAAAAAAATAGTTTAACATTCCATTTATTTGATTACTACAAATACGGCAATTCTTACATAAAACAAATTAAGTACCCAACCCAACAAAAATTACGGTTTAGTAAAACTATAAACTTAAAAAAAGGTGGTGGTTATCAGTTCAAATAAAATACTTATCTTTTTTGGGATTTTTTAATGGTGTACTTTAAATTATACAATCTAAACGTTTCGATAACACTTACAGTTATCTTCGTCAGTAGTAATGTTTGTTAAAAATTGTTAAAGATGTAGTAAACAATTTTGTCAAATTTGAAAAATTAAAACATAAACATAAGCCTGCTATTAGTATAACAATTAGGGAAACATAAAAAAAAAATTTTATAGTTGGCTTTATGTTTCCCAAACTGTTATACTAATAGCAGGCTTATGTTTTAATTTTTCAAATGGGAAACTCCACTGTTACGCAGGACCAAAACTCTTACCGACCTCCACCGGAAGGAAACCCGAATGGTTACGGTTCATTCCGATTAGTCTGGAAGCAGATTGCAAACTCAAATTAATGCTCTATACGGTGTGACCCTTTAGATTTCAAACAAAAAAAATGGAAGTTATTATCTCAATAAATAACAACACTGCTAATTTTTTTAGGGTTGTCATCCACCTACGCTAATATCCCACTTGCGTCACGTCATTGAAAGGTAAAATTTGAGGTTTATTTCGGGATTTACTCTCTAGTTTGGAGTCTCCCGAAAATTTCAGGTATGGCTAAAACAAACTGTAAAAAAGGGGTGTACGCCCATATTTAAGAAACAGTCATTTGAAACGTTCGGTCGTTAAATCGTTAAAAATTTTATTCAACGTAGGTTCACTAGTTATTGAAAATAGTTTAAAATCTTAAAGAGGTTTTTAATAGATAATTTTACGACCAGAAACATTTTTTTTAATCACTGCTTTTTAAGTTACCTTTTCTTAAATAGCAACCATAAGTGAACGTTAGCATATGAAATTCCTTATTTTTTTCTGATTTCAACGATGTGAAGTTTTGTGTATCTAATTTTCATGATAATCCGTAAAACTTCAAAGATAAAAAAAATTATTCAGTTAAATACATTGCTGTAGCTATGACAAAACAACTGAAAATCGTCCAGTAAAAACAGTAGTCTAACGCATTCTCAAATAGCATTAAGTTTAATTGTTGTATTTATAAATCTTAATAAGTTTGTTTTGCGTTGATAATTACTGTAGAAGTGCGTTTAGAAGAGTTTCTAAAATGTATTCCACTGAAGAAAGAAACGACATGTTGTTTTGCAACTAATCATGCGAACGTGATTCAGATAGCGCTTCCGAGTTATACTTTCAAACTTACATGGAACAACAACCGAATAAGCGTATTTTTGGTAAAATGGAAGAAAATTTAAAAATATATGAATCCTTTACCAAACCAAAGGATGCGCCAAAAAATTTTAACGTTGAAACTGAAACCAATGTTTTGGCATATTCAGATTTTAAACCAACTGCGTCTATTACGGAAATAGGTATGGAGTGTGGTGTTTCTAAAGAAGAATTAAGACGACTTTTAAAGAAATATAGACGAAAGCCATATTGCCATCAAATAGAAAATCTTTTATATCCAACTGATTTACTGAGAATTTGCTAATTGGTTTAATCGAGATTTTGAGATAGATCAAAATTTTTCATATATAATGTAATATTAGGATGGCCTACAAAAATGAAATTTCTTATGAAAAACTTTATTTAATCATAATATAACAAATGAAAACTTTTATTCACTAAAGTATAAACCATTATAAAGTAATATCTTTCACCATCTTTCTGCAAGATCTTCACGCCACGACGGTAGCATGTAGCATCTTTGAAATTAAAGAATTATCGGCATGCAGCTTCAATTTCTCAACACTTGTAAAATGCCGTCCACGAAGGAAGTGCGCCATCGATCGGAATAAGTGATAATTGGAAGGCACAAGGTCCGGGCTATAATCTGGTTGAAGAAGAAGCTCCAAAAGCTGCAGTATGAGGTCTGGCGTTGTTTTGTTGCAGAATTGCCCGTCCTCTGTTTACCATCCACGGTAACGCCGACATAGAGCATCATGCATTCTATCCAACTGTTAGCTGTAAAGGTTAGCATCAATCGTCTGCCCATCAGGAACCAACTGAAAGTGAATAACCCCTTCAAAATTCCACCATACACAATGCAATACCTTTCTTTGGAACCTTTCTCGTTTGGGAACCGGCAATGCAGGTTGCCTAACTGTAATTCACTGATTTTCTGTGGTAGGTTTGTTGAAGTAAATCCACTTTTCATCGCAAGTAACGATCCCTTTAAAGAAACGTTCATCCTAAGGATTGGAAAGCAGTTGATCACAAACCTGAACTCGCCTTTCTGTCATTGCTGGTGTTAAGTCGTGAGGAGTTTCTCTACAGCGTCTATTGGCTGGGTGGTGCAAATGGCGCTTTACGGTTTCTTTGGAATATCCAAGTTCTGCTGACAACTTACGGGTACTTGTCGATGGATTTTCTTCATCAAGATCTCGAACTTCAGCGTTACTTGACGAGTTGGGCCGACCAGAACCTTGTTTTCTCTTGAGACTTGTATGTCCGCCAGTAAATTTTCGAAACCAGCGCTGCGCCATACCAATGTTCACTTCCCCTTCAACTTCTCATATTTTTTAACTGCGGCGGTTGCAGAAACGTTTTGTTTCCAGTAATGACGCAACAGAATCAAAATTTCGTATTTTTCGTCAGCCATTTTAACGTTTATTGCTAGCAAAAGAGTATCAGAAGAAAAGTAGATGGGGTCGCCTGCTTGATTAGGGCTCAATAAGAAACTCTAAAAAAACGACATTTTTTATGGTCCACCCGAATATTATAAAACTAAAAACACTAACAATGGAATTTTTGATAGAAAAAACCACATGTTGCGGTCTGCAGAAAATTCACCTCTCACAGTAGAAAGGCGAGATCAACAAGTGTTTTCTGTAAATGTTTGGTGTGAAATCCTTGGTACAAAAACGTTGGGACCTTACTACTACGACGAAAATTTTTATTTATTCATAACTAGATTAGAGTTATGAATTACTTGAATGAAAGATTTGCAAATACAATTGCAACACGTGGTACAATTTTGTGGCCCCCGAGATCACCGGATCTTACTCCATTAGATTTCTTTCTGTAGGGAACAATAAAAAACAAGGTGTACAAAGAAAAACCAACTGATGTGATTAATTTAAAAGAAAAGATTTCTATTACTATTAATTCTGTAAGAAAAGACACGTTACGAAAAGTTTAAATCAACATTATTAAACCCCAAAAAAGATAAGTATTTTATTATTATTATTAAACCTTGTCAATTTTGCGTAAAACGTAACGGTTGTCACTTTGAAACTTTGTTTTGATCTTGAATTGTGTTAAAATTACTTTAAAGTTAGTATTTTTCCCGTCGTTCTTGTTTTATTTTTAACGATTTTCAACTATTTTATCGTAGCCATAACGATGTATTTAATTAAATGATTTTTTTTTAATTTTTGAAGTTTTACGAATTATTATTAAAATTAGATATACGAAACTTTATACTGTTGAAGCCAGAAAAAAATAAGGATTTTAATAAGCTAACTTTCGCTTATGCTTGCTATTTAAAAAAGGTAAGTTAGGGTTGTAACTCAAAAGGCAATGGTTAAAACATTTTTTTGAGTAGTGCATCTAATTAATATTCAAATTATCTATTCAAAAACTCTTTAAGATTTTACTGTATTTTTGATAACTAACGAGCCAACGTTGATTGAAAATTTTAACGATTTTCAGTTTTTCTCGAATAAATCGGAAACTTGGCAACAACGCTCAATTTTCTTGCCGGGTTCTAAATCTTCATATAATTCTGCCCACCTTGGCTAATTTAACAAATTTTACATCTCTTACAATAACAAAGTTATTCATACAACGTGGTGAGATTCAAGTCACATTCCGACTTACATAAAAAGAACCCAGAATTTATTGAAATTTTGGTCAACAATGTCTTTCATTAGAACAAACAAACGATTAAAATTTGAAAACAAAAGCTGAAAGTATTTTTTTCGATAATGGGTTGCTCCGCCACGATTTGTAATGCACTCTTTTAGACGGCGTGGAATGCTATCAATCAAGTGACCTATAGCTGCCTGTTGTATATCAACCCAAGTTTCTTGAATCCGTAGCCGGAGATCGTGTAAGTTATCTGGAGGGTGTGGTAAATTACCCAGTCGCCAACCGACCTTATCCCATACATGTTCAATGGGCGACAAATCAGGCGACCGAGCAGGCCATGGGAGGACGGCAATGCTAGCTTCTTCCAAAAAACGTTTTGTTGCCTTTACCGTATGAGGGCGGGCATTATCCTGTTGGAAAATGGGATTTTCCAGCCCCTAAAGATATGGAAGCGCAACGGATTCTAGCACATTGGCAATATAACCAGCGGCGTTGAAGTTGCCATCGACAAAGACCAACGATGATCTGCTACCGTAACATATCGCACCTCATATCATCACTGCTTGTGTGAGGGCTGTGTTCCGTTCCACAAAAAATGATGGATTTTTACGTTCTCCACGCATCCGTCTGACCTTCCTACGGCCATCGTGGGCTTACAAGCAAAATTGAGACTCGTTACTAAACACAATTCGATGCCATTTCGATACCATTCTTGCGCCCAGTTCGCTCTGTCGTTGCTCCATTCTAGCCTGCATAGACGGTGAAGTGATGTAAGAGGAAAACATAAAAATTGACGATATGAACGCTGCCCATAAAACCTTATCCGGCGGTAAACAGATGACATTGACATTCTGGGTCCTACACCTGTCATCCCAGCACCTGCAATCGATAGAGTTGTTGAAAATCTGTCTCTTGTGGCCAAGAGCCTTAAGCGACGTTTTTCGGGATCAGTAGTCCTACGGGAACATCCAGACGTTGTTACTCCCCTTCCTCGGACCATTTGGACCAACATCTCAATACCGTTGAAACATTTCGGTTTACATGACGCGCAATTTCTTTTAGCGAAAGTCGACCTCGCTCATGCCAATAATACGGCCACGTTCAAAATCAGTCAATTGGGAAAAATGTTGATGTTGACGTAGTCTTGGCATTGTTCCCAAGTTCAGAACGAAATTGTGAACAAACAACTTACAAAATCGACAGTTAATTACATATTCATTGGTATATTTCTTCAAATTTATTGAAGGAGGAAAAAACAAAAAAAAATACTAGCTAGATTTTATTCAAATTTTAATCGTTTGTTCTAATGAAAGACATTGTTGACGAAAATTTTAATTGACACAATCTACAAAACAATTTTACAACACTAAATACAATAAGAAATAAAAGAAGTCTGCGGAGGGATGGTTGGTCTGGGTTTGGTTCTGGGCTCCTGTCCTTCGGTTACTTGATCCTGAGACGTTTCTATGAAAATACAAATAATACTACCTTCAATTAACGTGTTGGGGACTCGTATTTTCGTATATATAACAAAAAATCCTAACTAAAATTATTTTTTAAAATTATTTGAATGTTTTAATGTCGGTTCTATATTCAGAAGCTGCACGGGTGCCTACGCACAGTTATCCTAACGGTGTCGCAAGGTTGCTTAGAACAGTAATGGTGGTAATGATCGCGCTTGCTCTCTAGAAGGTCAACCAGAAAAATCAATACTGTAAAGTATGGTTTATGCCCATGCGATTTTTGTATTCGAATGACTAGATAATGTTGGTCTGCTTTTCTATAGAATTTAAAGTGGATAAATGCAATTTTTCTACCTCTAATTTTTATGAAATGGACTTTCAGATTTCCTTTTACCAAATATGACTTTTACGGTTTACTATTTCCAAACGAAGCTTTAAATAAACAAACTAATTATTTATATTAGGTAACAAATGGGTTGCCGGATAATTCTGTCCTAACGGATCTAACTTGTATATGAAATAGACGTTACGGATGAGTTGTATTAATCACAATGATAATTGGTTTACCTAAGGTCTTTATATCTTCAGGAAACGTGATATTTCATAAAAATTATTATTAATTTTAGTTTATACATTACGGATGCGGCTTTCTTAAAGCAGGATTTTCCTTTAAGTCAGATTTATCGCGAATTGTGATCGGATATTGAAGCGGTTACTTACGTTTGGAGAGATTAAATACGAAACTCCCGGACGTAAACGCGGAGCTTCTTTACAGGGCTGGAGGATCACGAGTTGATCTATAAGTGGCGTCTGGTAGTAATGTTATCTGCGGGTTTCTGATGCTTCTCGTTTTTGCTTATATTCCTTCGCGTGTGGCGTATTGATGTTAGGCAGTGTAATAGATGTTGGGCGAAAGATCATTTATAAGAATCTGGGACTAACCCGTTGCGCTGTGTAAATGAGACTTCCGGTGGTCGGTAGAATTAAGGTGAGAGCCTTTCTTTTCATCGGAGTAAATGAAAGATGACTACGGGCGTTCAGCCCGGCGTAATATCGCCCCATCTGTGTATTGTGAAATGTTGTTCAATAAAAACTTACGTGCCTTTAATCTCAAATTACATAGACCATCATCCCGGTTATATGGAGATGATTTTAAGGTGACGCTGTCAGGGTATCTCGATAAATTATGCAGGACGGTAAAAGATGAGTATTATGACAAACGTAGAGATCGACAGGTAGGCGGAACAAAGTAACGAGGCTAAGAACGGCAGACGCGCAAACCTTGTTCTCTTTCTTCGATAGCGAGTCGCGGTTTTTATTGCGGATCCGCGGAAGGCGGCTGGGGCTTCTCTTGGTTGATATCGGGTTGCTATTGGTTGTTGAACCGGAGGGAGGGGCTCTGACGTAGAAAAATGTTTTTGAAATTAACGTCGGAGGGGATATAAAATTCATTATTTGATGATTTCTGCAAAATGTGATTAAAACAGGATAATTAGGAAATAATTAACAAAGGGAAAATTTTGTAAAGGTGGCTGGCTCTTTACACAGCCGCTTCCCCATTTCCATATTATTGCACCATATTTTTCAACAAACCTTCGCACGAAAAAAGTGTTAACGCGGTAGGCTGTTACCAACCCGCCCTATCAGGTTTTAAGGGTATGAGTGCTAAACATTACTTAGGGTTCGTTATAGCTTAGGCTCCAAATATGGCCGTCGACCGGTAAACTTCCTTTACTGTTCTTGATACTCAATATACTTCAATCTTTGAAATTTCTATTTCCAATTAATTAATCCATGAAAAATTTAAATGCCAATTTCAGAACTCCATTTTAAATTTCAATACGAGAATTTAGTTCGAAAACCACTATCAATCTTAGGGAAATCAATCAATACCATCTGTTAATTTTAACTTTAACTTCATGAACACCTAAAAGCAACAAATTTTATTAGCGTGAAAGCGAGAACTGAGAAAATATTAAAACAAAATACGTATATATACAGGGCGTTCAAACGGACAGGGCAATTTTTAATCGTATCACGGAGATTTAAGAAATGAACCCTATCTTGGTATACAGGGTATCCCATTTTAGACACTTAGGGAGTATCTCCCTTATTTTTAAAGGTAGATGTTGCTATTGATATTATTTTTGTTGTAACTCATTCATATAGGTTTTACCACAAAAAGGAACGATCGATACTAAATTCCCAATATACTGAATAACGTTTAATTTTATCGTTGCAATAAGGGTATTGTAAATACGTATCGTTCAATTAAATATGTGTATATATATATATATATATATATATATATATATATATATATATATATATATATATATATATATATACAATTATATACACTCAGCGGCAGAATTAATCGCCCACCCAATTACTTTTGAGACTAGAATTGGTTTAAAGTGTCCCGATGGCCGTCAGCGTGTATACAGACGCTCGAATAAGCGGGTTGCTCCTTGTGTTCTTGTAGAAACTGTGGGTTAAAATGCAGGCTCAATAATGACATAGGGCGGAATTTCTAACGAGTACAGACCTGGAGACATTTGATAGATGCGGTGTAGATGCTCCAGGTATGTAGAAGAAGTTTTTCATGACCGTGTCATTCCATTTGCACCATTTATTGGAGATAACTTTTATTTTTAATTTGTGTTCAATAAATACGTTTAACTTACTTAAGGTACTTCACTCATGCATTTCTTTCACAAATCATTTGAGTTACAATAAATGGTTATGTTGGGGTAGAAACTACTTTGTGATTTGTTGTGTTTGTCGTGACGTTATCTAACCCTTTTTGTTTGGAGTACGGCTCTGTCATTCTATATTTACCAGAGTAGGTAACCAATAATAGTTTCAAAGGGAGTGGCGCCTCCTAGTGCAAAGGTAAGTTAATCCAGCTATTTTATCGGGAACTGGGCCCTCCTCCTGAGTTGGCAGTTTCACTGTAAGAAATTACAGTTGTCGTCCTCAGTAGTAATAATTCAGAGTTGTAAAATATGAAAAATATTAAAACGCCTGTGTATTTTAATTATGTGTAATAATGGCGACAGTTTACATGTTTATCAATTCACGAAAGTTTCTAATATGGCGACGTTGTCGAAATTGTATTAAATCGTATTAGAAAGATAAATTTTCATTACGTAACCAGTTGTTTAGAGTTTTGCAAGTAATATACAAATGTAATTAAAGGTAGTAATTAGAATTGTACTGATTTAAATAATTACGGTTATCGGTAATTTATCTACAATATTTCAACATTCATCAGCTTTAACACGTATTTATAATCATAATACAAATTGTGTACCCATTCTATTCTTTTTTTAATACATTATTATTAGTTTTTCTCATGTGAATGTTTACTTTCATGAAGGTTATATCACTTTAATGGAACATTATTTTAGTTTACATCAGCTTAATTTGTTTAAAAAAACATTTTTAAAATGAGTAACTCTGTCAAAGAGTCTGAAAAGATTGCCATCCACTTACTGTAATAAAATATTAGTTTAAAACGTATTTTAGAAAAAATTTGTTATTGAAATGCAAATCCATAGCCATATGATTTCCTATATTGGTTCTAGGCGTAGATATCGCTTAAATTGTGTTTTCTCTGGATAAATCTAGGCTTACATTAGGCGACGTACTACATTGCTGTTTTGAACGCCCACATTATGACGGTTAACTAGTACTTACCTAATATGTAATACTGCACACATACTTATGTCACTTGCAATATTTACTGTCGTTAGTACTTGCACGACTCTCTCTCT
The DNA here is from genome assembly GCA_036346205.1 of Vesta saturnalis. Taxonomy (NCBI): domain Eukaryota; kingdom Metazoa; phylum Arthropoda; class Insecta; order Coleoptera; family Lampyridae; genus Vesta; species Vesta saturnalis. Next base: position 419,871 of record JARFJB010000005.1, read on the forward strand.
CTCTCTAACGTAGCTGGGCCGAGTTAGCATTGGTGATAGTTTCTTCTAACATTTTTGTCTGCGTAGAAGACTTAACACGTAAAAAAACGTGGAAAGACAAACCTCAGCTTGTTTTTTTTTTAAAATGATGTCTGATTTAACAGAAAGGTATCTTATGTCACTAAGACAAGCCTCGATTTGCAACTTTAGGCTTTTTCTGCAATCAGGCACTTTATTATTGGGATTTACATCAGTGTTACATGCATAAAGACAAAATTTACATTGATTGGGTTTGTATCTCGACAGCTCAGTTGGTTAGAGTGGTACCCTTGCAAAGTACACTAATTTATTAATTAATCTAGCAATGTACAGGTCGTAGGCCCAAATTCTACTCGAGGTAAACTTTTTATTTATGTATTTAATAAAATTAATAATAATTTTTGATTACATATTTAGTTTTGTACTTATTCGTTCATAACAAAACCCTTTATTTGTTTTACACGTAGAAGATGAAAATAAATATGAGTAAGCGGAGTTTGTGGAGAGAGATGCTGTAGATGGTAACAAGGCTATTTTGGTGTAACCTCATTGTCTTCTTACTTCAGCATTTATTGTGCCTGACGTAATATTCTGTTAAATTTAGTATTGGTCAAATTCAAACCTAAGTGAATAAAACGTCACCCTTATTAATGACGTCGATATTATAGTATAATAGGGAATTAGAGGGTGAGAATTGAGAATCACCAGCCAACCTTTATGTAGTTGTCTGATAATTTTAATATAACTTTAACCTCAGTATAGGTTCAGTTGAGAAATAAATATTATGTGCACAGTTTCTAATAAATAATTGACGCTGTATTTGTTTTAAAATATTTAATTAGACTCATTCCGATTTTTATAAAAGTGTGTTTCAGTCAGTTTTTAAAGGCGACCGTAACTGCAAAATAAGCGATTAAAGATTCATATTTTCGTAAACAAGGGAAAAAGTGAAAATATAATTTGTACCCCTTACGAAACTGCAGCGCTAAAAACTATCTGTAAAATAAATTGTATTAAGCAAGTGTGTATTATATTCGTGTAACAAATAAATGAAACACTACTTGGATGCCTAAATGAAGCATCGATCAGTGGTGTGAAATACATCTAGCGAGGAAGAAGTGTCCGACCCTATCTGGTTACCTTAGCAGGTAGCGCTGTTGCAAATATCGGCAACTGCGGTTATTCAGTTGCTCAAAAACAATCTGAAGTATTACTTACGAGTTCACAAAATAAAAGGAGTGCAGTGACTCATATTGGATAGAACGACGACAGTAAGGTCACCGATCCTGTTAATTGCTTGTTTTTTTGATTAAATCTATAAAGGATTAAGACTAGCGGATCTGAGGCTTTCAAATGTAACGTTAGATAAACAGAAACTGTACACATTTTAACAATTTTAAAGTTCATGTCATGTTAAAGTCAAATGTGGAAAATATACAGATTATTATAATATTTAACCTGAATGGACTACACCAAGAACGTATCTCATAGGACGAAGTATTTAAACATGTAATTGTAATGTAATAAGTTGTAATTATAGTGTAATAATTTTTTGTGGCCTTGAAGAATTTTGATTTATATTTAATACCATTATTTTTTAAATTATATTGTTTTCATTGTTCCGTACTCTGATTGTATGTTTAAGTACCTAAATTATTTTTTTGTATTGTTTTATAAATCTAAATGGTATTATTATATATTAATAGTGTTTTTGATGACTTAATCCATTAAAAAAGTAATTTATCATGTTTTGACTTTGGGACGTAATGCGATCACGATAATGATCAACAACCGACAATATATAAAAATAAATTCTGTTTCACACATTTAAATCATCTTCTTATTTACCAACTCAAGTCTACTTCCTTCCAGCAACTATACCCAAACCGAACTAAGAAATCTTTAAAATCCTTGAAACTAAACAATCTTGTAATCTCAAACATGGCGTATTTCAGGAATAATTGCAACTAATCTAAATAACTCAAAAATTGCATTTAACAAAACAAAAATACTTAGCGCTACGTTAGCTCAACGTAACCAAACTTTAATAAATTAATAATAACTCAAACGCAACCGGGATTTTAGCGCCTTCTGTGCAGGATGCGTTGAAAGACAAGAGGGCCGGGTTTTCTGGGTTAATCGGGACCAGTAGCGACAATTATAATATTAATACTGGTATAGGTGTCCTAATGAACCTTGGTTTAACCAAAACTTGGTTTATGGGTTATGTAAATTTCGTTAAATTTTTGCATTACGCTTTTGTCTAATATCAGTACGATTTTGAACGGTTTTTAACAGTTATGTGTAAAACGCGCAAAGATTTTATTTTATTGTCACTTTAAAATATTTACAAGGATTTTATATTGTATGTTATCAGCTTGTATTCAATTCGTTTGATCTTTTCGTAAGAATTAGCTGTTCTAGAAAAATCAAAATTTTTATTTTAAACTAACGTTTACTATATACAGGGTTAAACTTATTCTTAATTACTGTCGGGGCACACCTAACTAGGAGAACCCAATTATAATATGCACATAACTAAACTAGTCAAAATATTAATAATTATTGCTGTTTAGATTCCCTTGATTGTTAAACAACGCTAATTGGGTTTATTAAGAAGATGGATTTACATTAACAGCGTAAATTTATTTAGGGTCTACCTTAATAACTAATCACTCAGGATAGATTACAATGTTTTGGAAACACTTTAAATCAGATGTTTAATACAATCAAAGCAGGAGACTACTTATAACTTTAGGAAACTGGAATATAATTTAATTAAATATGCAAAAGTCAGTTAAGAACTGGCGATTGTAATAATGCTGGCTTAATATACTCATGTGATTAACTATTCTTACGTTACATTTAGGTAAACTCTTTCAGTTTTTACATCTGAGCTTGCGATTAGTATTAATTGGATTTTCTATCGGAACTTCGTAGTGAAGTAAATATTTTAAGACCAGAACTTTCATTAAAAAGAGATATTATTTATTTCTAAAACGGGATTCTGCCTCTGTAGTTTTTATAACTGGATTGGGACCTGTGTTTGTATTAAGATACTATTTTACCTTGCATGTACAATACGCCTTACGATGTGGTTTCAATTTGTGTGTAATTTGTAACCGATCCTTTAGTGGCCAAGTGGGTCAGCTCGATCACTTTCTAGGAAAACCTGGTGTCGTAGACCCAAAAACCTACTTTATAGCTGACGGAGAACTGATACAATCACCGAGAGACTGCTGTGCAATACCCGTTAACCCGTCTACTACCCTGCTTTCATAGTCATCTGGTGGTTAGTACATGCGATGTTGGACTACTACTCTGATAGACGTCTTTGTCAAGTTTATGAGTAAGCGTGTGTGCAAAATTTCAAACTTACGTTTATGGAATACTTATAAATTTCATATGGTCAAGTGCTGAGGTAAAAACCTTTAGCTGGCAAAGGCGACGGGATCAAATATGCTACAAACGTTCGAAGCTACGAGGTGTGACGTAAGCAGTCCTCATTGGTCTTTCATGGGCGAGAAAACAGTAATACTGTGACGTAGAATACATTTAACCATTATTTTCAATTCTTTACGAATGGTGAACATTACTGCAACTTAGAAAGCACAAACTTTATTTGAAATTAATAATAACTAAGCACACAGCGTAGACTTTGAATCAGAACGTAATAATCCAGATGAATTCCAGTGTAGCACATAGTACAAGATGAGAGTAAGACGGCTATTTGGTTTCTGTGACTTGGATTTAGCAAACTACTAAATAAATACTGTAAATATGTCCTAATAAAGATCAAGTTTGGTTTTATGTCGAATCACGGAACATTAAAAGTTTATTTTAAGCTTTCTGAGTACGTATCTCTAATAAAGAAGCTATAGGTTCTACAAAGTACGTGGAAATATGATGGGGGTAGACATTATCTAATTTTTGTATTCTATATTTATAAAAGGGTGCCCTTAGAATGCTAATAGCATAATAGTGTACGGATAAACCAGGTTAAGGTTTGTAAAATCAATACTTTTATACTTATTTTCTTACGTCCAATATGTATACCGTCAACACTGTTTACTATTAGTTATGGTACGCTTTTAAACTTAAGATGGTAATTAAAAAACTATATACACCAGCGTTTACAATCGTTAACTATGTAACGGTAATTCAAATATTAACATTTGCATTTTAGGAAGGTTTTTAACACACATACATGTAACATATGTAATGTAATATTTTAATAATAAAAAAAAAGATTTCCCTCGAATGGGACTCGAACTTACCGACTCGTGTTATCTAGGCACGCGCATCTCCAACTGCACCACCGATACACTGAATACAATCGATCTAAACCTCATTATGCATGTATTATTTTGATTTTGCCACATGGCTAGTGTTAACTGCCGCAAATATGATATATTTAGTTTTAAGCCATAATATTCAATTTAGTTATTTTGTACATTTGAATTAAGCGCATCCCCTCTTAGTGGACTTTAATGCTTTATTTGGGGATGCTAATCGCCTCGAATACGAGTGGGCAACAGTTGAAAAATGTACTTCGAAGTGTTAATGTCACTTGTACGCTCTCAGCTCTGGTTCTTATTTCTTGTATATAAACTAATAAACAAAGAATAATAAACAATTAACATGGTCCTTCGAGCCGGATGATCTACCAGTAACAAAACGCATATACAATTGATTAATTATAAGGTACGCAAATATCTGTCAACTCGCAACTAAATCGTCACTGTGATGTGCATTTTCAAGCTGGATACTGAAGTCGCATCACACTTCGCACAAGGCCGACCGTTTTGTATACTTGTTCATCACCCTCACTGTTGCCATCATTGAAGAGTACGTTCACTGCAATAAGGTCAGTGGCCTGTTTTAGTATTGTAAACCTGTTAACTATTTCAATCCCTTACGCATTTCCTTAAATAGCTTGCCGTTTACATAATTTTCAGGAATTTGTTTGCTACATGAGCGGAACAATTTCATGTTTTAAGTTGAGTTCGTAGAGGATTACTTTGTTGACTATTATCTACACTTTAAAAATAATTTTCTTTACTTTACCAGAATTGATTGCTCGAATGTTGGGAGTTTTATCTGAACCGAAATTAATTATACGCGATTAGTGATGCATTTTCAAAAACGAGATAGGTGGTGAGCATTCTGTTATCAAAGTATATTTAGGTACGTTGAATTAATTCTAGCGATTCATAATGGTTATTAATCTGGACTGGACAATTTTGAAAGATTTCTATACTCTATTGCTGATTTATCACTTAACGACGCTATTGTTGTAAATTTAAATCTACGCCTAGATCTCATTAAGTCATCATTACAAAAATTTCGGGAGTTAAGTATGGAAATCAAACGATATTTGTTCTGATGAAATACTGTCTGAGGATGACTTTCAATAAATGATCTTACTAGTAGGACTACTTTATTGTTGAAAATTGCAGCAAAGGCACCTAGCTTAAATTCTAAATCTATTGAGTCCTTAAACCTAGCTGGGACATCTAATGGTGCTAGAGCTGTCGAAAATTTCAATGCTAAATTGCCACAATTATCAATTCCTTCCTTTTCTGGAATTTACACTTAATTCCCATCTTATCTAGATATCTTTACTCCACTCGTACATAATAATCCAGACTTGATTGATATCGAACGCTTTTTACATATAAAAGGTAGTTTAAAAGCTGGTGCTAGTGAACTTGTTTCTAATATTACACCTTCTGGGGATAACTATCGCATCGCGTTTGATCTTCTGTGTGAGAAATATAATAATCCCAAACTTATCATACAAAATCATATCAAGGCCATTTTTGTCCTGAAACCTATCTTTAAAACTAATGCAGTCGAGTTACGATGTCGGCATGATAATCTATTTAAAAACGCCCGAGTGTTGGAAAAACTAGGAACGGCTATTGACAATTCTGGTATGTTTATCTCCCACATCTTAATGTCTAGACTAGACGCACTGTCTTAGGTTGGACTGTCAAAATACAAACCTATTGTTATATTAAATTTATCAGAAATTGATGAATTTCTAAAACATTACTCCCAACTATTAGAAGAAAATTTCAGCTCATTCTTTGGCGTGATAATCCTGATTTACCAATAGAAACCTATGAATTAAATACCATTACTTATGATACGGCTAATGCTAGTTACCCAGCTACGAAATATTTATAGCTGTAATTTCAGCGGTTCTACAATCTATGTAAAAACTTTGGGTAGCGTTTGGGGGACTTTATACTGTATAATGTCCGGTTAAAGTCGGCTTTGACTAGAAATACCAAGGGTACCATTTTGTCAATGGGTTCGCAAGTTTTTGATCAATTAGGGCTGCTTTCTCCAATGCTAGCTATTGGAAAGTTTCTTATACCATGGGACCTTAAGATTTCCTTGGAGGAGAGTATACCACAAGATCTAAATTCAGAGTGGAATGCCTTTAAAGAGCAACTGAATGATGTAAAGCATCTATACATACCGCGATGTATAATTTCTTCCAATTATGTCTACCTAGAACTTCATGGCTTCAGCGACAGCAACAGATATACTTATGGCGCATGTGTTTATTTACGCGTTACCGACAGGGATGGTTTCTGATATCCGACTATGAACTGATTCTACCATAGTACTACATTGGATTTATTCCGCCCCTAATAAATGTATAGTTTCCGTAGCTAATCGTTTTGGCCTTATTCAGGAGTTGACTGATACAAGATCTTGGTTTCACGTAGCATCTAAATTAAACCCTGCCAATTTAGTTTTCGTCAGTCTGGCTCCTTAACTACATTAGAACATCATAATAGCCTTACAGTTCTCCTAAAGCTGTGTCAAGCCGAAACGTTTGGCCCATTATTAAAACTATTGAAGGCGAGTCAACATCTCACAGGTAATATTGGTATATTATCATTGCACCCTTTTTTAGATGATGATGGTTTAGTGAGAGTGGGAGGCCGCCTGAAAAATTCATTTGACAAAAAATATCCTGTTTCACTTGCTAAACAAAATAAGCTGACTGAACTTATTTTTGGATATTTTCATATAACTTTAATGCATTGCGGTGCTAGGCAATTATTGGGATGCATTCGCGAACACTACTGGCCTATAAATAGTTTAAATAACGCCAAGAACACTTTTTAAGAATGCATTAAATGTTTCAAGGTCAATCCTAAATCTTATAACCCGCTGATGGGCAACTTGCCTTCGCTGTGGACCGAAGTTGGTAATCCGGTATTTTACAATCTAGGAATTGATTATGCTGGACCGATACGTATAAGGGATCGGAAAACTCGTGGTTATAAATGATTAAAGGCTTACATTTGTCTTTTTATATGTATGACAACAAAGGCCATACACCTAGACTTAGTAACAGAGTTAACTACTGATGCTTTCTTAAACGTTCTGAAGCGATTCATGAGACAGACGCAGAGGGAAACCTAATTTAATTACATTTGATGATGTCATTAACTTTGTTGGAGCTTCCAATGAGTTGCGTGAGATGTACCAGTTGGTGAATTATAACGATGATGAAATATCCAATTTTCTGAGTAATCATTGTATTAGCTGGAAATTTATCACTCCCTCATCAAGGAGTTATATGGAAGAGTGGAGTGAAATCCACAAAAACTCACTTAAAATGTGTTCTAGGAAACACTTGTTTAACTTATGAAGATTTACTAACTGTTTTGCTGCAAATCGAAGCCACTCTAAACTCACTTTATCAACGTGGCCAAAAAATTGTACAAGATTTTTGGAAACGATGGAATTTGGAAGTGGTTCCTGAGAAGCAACGTAGAGTGAATTGGTATAAACATTTACTCCGAGTTCACTTTATTTTTATTTCGAATTGACGCGGAATATTTTTTTTAGGTAGACGGTTGCGTATACTTTTGAGCGCAACTGTCCCTGTGTGATTTCAGCTACTACCTTTGGAAAATTTTCGTGCTAATAAAGGCCTAACATTCTCAACGTCAGTTCTGTTTAACTACTTAATTTATTTATATTTGTTTCTCGTGTATTTGCTAATTACAATTTTTTCTATCTTCTTTAACCTTTTTGGATATTTACAGCTTTGTTTTAAAAGCTTGTAAGGAATATTTAAGTCTAGGCAGACTATTTTGTACAATTTTGTACCATATCGTATGTATAACGTGTCTTTTGAATTGTGCAAAATGGTATTTGTACACGGAAACTATGTTTAGGTGTATTTTTCAAACGCTACGCCGCTAATATTGGTATGTACTGTATTATGTCGTTAGTAATTATGTTTGTGTGTAAGGAAAACATTTTATTGTCTCAGAACTAATTTTTAATGTAAAATATTGAAAAGGCAAAAAATTACGTACGACTCTGATCTTTGGCTACTGGAATTGCGTCTTTGTGGGAGACAGCAAGTGCGTCAAACAGTAGCGCTTCCAGTTTTAGCGAGTGTATGAATTCATACGAGAGCATATAATAAATAGCTAAATGGGTTTTCGTATGCATGTAAATGAAGTAACTATGTGCGAAGTAATTAAGGTCAATAAAATTTAATATAGAGAGTATTGCGAAAATATTAAATATTTAACGAAAAAGCGTTAAATAACGTTCAGTTAGGGTTTCAGTATTATATGGAGCAAACTTTTGTCATAAGTTATGTTAGAAATTTTCCTTAATATACAGTGATGGCGTAGGTTCGTGTTTAGAACACATTAATACACGCTTCCGCATTTTTAATGTGTTGAGTTATGTTATCGAGTTTTAAAATTATCGCTTTGTTTTACGAATAAACTCTATGTATTTTGTAAAAAAAACTGTAATATGGAGGTTAAGGAGTACTTGGATTTCTTTGTTAATAAACTATGTCATAAATACGCGTTGAGTATCTAGAATGATTTGTCATTAGTCATATTTAAGGGAAAAGAGTGAAACGCCATGAGTGACGTGAAACCTTGGAGGTAAAGGAAGTTAACGGATGAGAAAGATATCTTCTCCCAGTTGAGACACAAAACTACAACTTGAATTTACAGAGTGCATTTCGGTCGATACAAGGTGTATTTTTGCTCATGCTGCAAACTGTCAGAAATTTTTGTGCAATGGTCTTCAAGGTGCAAGGTGGTAGGATTTATTTATCGATATAGATACATTACGCGCAATTGAATCATTTAATTGTCGACGAAATAGTTTTAACACTTTTACTAAAAAAATTAATTTTTAATAGTGCTTCAGACAGTTTTAAATAGGAGAGGAGGGGTGTGATAAGGTTTTGGATGATATTAGACATTTTTATCTACTGCACCGATTTGGACCTGTCCTGAAACGTCAAGCATTACTGGATATCTTATCCCGATACGCCTGGTAAAGGTAACATCAGAAGTCACGCATTTAGCGAGGATGATGGTAGTACGGACAATGTTGCGAAAGACCAGTAGATTGAGAAAATGAAGAGACGCATAGAAAATCTAACTATTGCGGATCCTAAATGGAGAGTTCAAGATGGGAAGTTACGTAAGCGTATGACATGCATTAGCCGAATATACGTAGAGGCCGAAAGTTGACGTGGAGCTATTCCTTAACCGAATCGTTAGAAATTATTAAGGAACATCATGACGAAGCAACAAATAGACATGCAGGAATATTTAAAACATATAGCGCATTGCGAAACAATACTATTGGCCTAAGTTAAAGAGTGAGGAAACATTGTAAAAACGAAAATAACCTGCCAGACAGACATTTAAACGTGCATGTACGATAGTGGTTAATAGACATCTATACCCTGACCAACAGTTATTATTTAGTGTGGAATCATACGATAATGTATTTTAAATGGTAAAGATCCCGACATGGTTGCCAGACCGTTCGCAGGGCCGCACTTAATAACATTTGGTAAAACAATCTTATTTAAAAATACTACAGGTAATTGTTATAACAAATTACGGATGATATTATTCAGTAATAATTAGTAGATTGTCCTTTATTAAGCGCGTAGGTCCTGAGATACCAGGTAGCTCCGTAAGCCGCAACGTTATTCTCCGTATAGCCAGTACTGAATTATATCTATGGGCCAGAGTATAGATACTAACTTAAAAATATTCCAAAACCGTCCACTACTATAAAACTATTGATACTACACCTTAAACATTTTCAATCCTATTGAACTAATATTTAGACTTACTGGGTCTGGCATTAAGAGACTATTGAGAATTAATTTTTCTATAAAACACATGTTTATACATTTTCTTGTAAAATTTATCGTTATTTAGACATTGACAAAATTTGAACTAACACTTAAATTATGCCACATATATATATATATATATATATATATATATATATATATATATATATATATATATATATATGAATTTCCCCAAAACCTAATCAGATACAGGAGAAATGAAAACAACCTTAAATACAAACTTTTAAGTACGTACAGGTTTCCGTTCCTGAGTTTTAACACACACACACACACACACACACACACACACACACACGCACGCACGCACGCACGCAGGCAGAAACGCACGCACGTACTCACGCACGCACGCGCGCACACACAAACGCACACACACAGGCACACTCACACGTACGCACGCACGCACGCAGACACATGCACGCACACACACATACATACTCATCCACACGCGCACATACACAACCTCACAAGTACACACGCGCACGCACATACACACACATACACTTAGAAACAAACAAATACGAGCAACACACATACGCACGCACACACACACACACACACACACACACACACACACACACACAACACACACACACACACACACACACACACACACACACACACACACATACACACACACAGACATCATGTCACACATACACACACACACACACACACATACATACGCGCGCACACACACACACACACACACACACACACACACACACACACACACACACACACACAACACACACACAGACTTCATCGCCGATCTTGGCGAAACTTGACCAAATGTGCCAAAATGAGCTAATAAGTCGATTTGGCGATAGTGAAAAAAAAGTCGATTGCATAACCTTCTATACCTACATATGTATATGTTGGTTGGAAGATAGAAAGGAAAGTATCGCATTTAACATATAAGTTATAGGGCGCTCTGTGCGACCTTAGCTGTCTGTTGGTGGGTTGGTTGAAAAAGCAGTGGACATGTTTGAATGTTACTGGATTGAGTACCTTTTTGTGTGGAATTTGTCGTTTGCTTGTGCCCTAGGGACGGTTGCACTGAGGTTTGCCAACGTCCTGAAGGACTGAGTTGGGAGATTCATTTTCGACTCCCTTTGATAAGGTATAAATTTCTTTTGATGTAGAGTTACCAGTTTGTCATAGATGCTTGCTTGAGTTTGTCATTTTTGGCTGCGGGCTTTCGAAGCTATGTTACGTCGCAATCTTGCCGTTTATATGTGCATGTGTCATTACGTATTTACCTGCCATTAACGCGGATGGATAACTGGGACGACAGTTAGTGCGGTCTCCTTCCCCTTTAGAGGTGCTTTGGATGATAGATTTAGTTGACTATAAAGGATATTACAAATTGTCATCGTTATAAAAATATATATAGATTATTAAAATAATATTAATTATGACGGAAATTAATGTATAAATTCGATTATTAGCAATTGCATTTACCCGCTCTGATTATGCCTGAACGTTGAATCCTATTAGTTATTGAGTTGATGTGCATGTAAGTTAGTAGAGGGTTTGAACTTTAATAATAGCGGTACTAATTTAACATGTCTTGGATTTAATTTTTCAGAGAATTACCTTAAGTTTGTCTTAAGAAACTGTATTGATTAATGTACGAGCGTACAGAAACTCAGTTTATTAATTTTTAAGTAAATATTTAATTGTGAGGTCCCTTTGGTTCAAAACGGTGGTAGCCTCATTAGCTGGTTAGTAAAGGAACGTTAAGATATGTGTTAGTAACGTAGGAGTGGCGTGAATAACGGTTTGCGGTAAAGCATTTCTTTTAAGCATAACTTGCCAGTTTAGTGTAAATATTGCACCACTGGAATGTGTTTAGATACTGTTTAATTTAGAAATAGTAACAATTACTACTTGCAAATATCCACACTATATTTAAACTTAAAAATGCCGAAGGTTTAAAGTTGATAGCAAAGAGGGCACAAGCTAGAAATAATAGAAAGTAGCCCCAAATACTAAAGTAGCATTAGTCACTTTCATAGCAAAGCAACATATGTAATTAGTAGGGTCTGGACATTACCTAAAAGAAACAGTACGAGTCGCAACAAAAAATGGAATATATTTTTATATACCTAGCTTAATAACATAATAAATGAGAACTGATCAAATGTGTAAATGTAGATAACTCAAAGCTAAACTGTAGTAAATTGGGGAGCGTCAATACTTGATTAAAGAAGAAACATTAATTCGGTTTGTTCCAATTGAATGTCTATCGTACTGTATAGTCCACTCACAACACACATATACATATGTGCACAGTACTCAAACAATAAATTTTTAAGAATGGTAGTTAATAATACATTGCCATGTCTAACAGATAGACATTGTCCCAAAGTACATATAAAAATGACTAATTTTACAATTGAGTACTTACAAAGCTATGGATAACAGAACTTCTTCAGTTTTGGACAAGCCATGTACTGTGCATTAGAGAATTAGTCACAAAAACATAGAGATAATTATTAACTTAGCCTTGAATGTCCAAATGTTCTCCCGAGTATAGATTTTACACACTGTCCAAAATGATACCAGTAGATAGAATAAGGTGTATCATCATTATACCGATTACATTAAGAAAGCAACAAGTAGTAATTTCGGTAGCTTCTAGAATTGTGTTTACAACTATCGAACCCAAACGTAGCAGCTACCTCTATAATTACTTACATAAAGCAAAATCGAAAGCATTAAGATAAATCTTACCTTACGGAGGTAAAATTACATTTATTAATACCAGGTGCGGGTAATATAAAATTTCAAGAAGCACAGGTTCAGTAAATACATGATATGTTGTGTTCCGAAACTTAAACTTAGTTTAAACCCCTAAAATATGTTCATAACAACTAGCGAAAATTGATGGCGGTACCCTTACCCTGACGAGATTAATGTAAGATAACCAAATAGATACTGCTTTTCTATATGAAAGCATTAGTTGATAAAGGTTAAGTTTATAGACCAAACAGATAAGAAACTTTTCTAACCGGAATGTGTTTTTTCTAACGTCCCTAATTATATCAAGGTGGCTGATGTGTTGATATTCTATCCTTAACAGAACCGTAAACAACTAACTGCAATGAATTACTTTATCTAATCTAACCTAATTAGGAACAACCGACATGAGTCGTTGGATTAAATAAGGTCCAAAAATATCTAATATTCCTCAGGAATTGAAATATTAAATCAAATTCAAAAGTAAGGTTATTACGTACCAATAAGGCAGATGCAACAGATTACAGAATGCCGGAGCTCAGTTCGTCGGAGGCACTGGATGCGTGGGTGTGTCTATTATCAAAGGAGACAGAGAAAGAGTTCACTACCCAGCCGTAGGTCTTTAACTACCGCTTGCTCAGAACGGATCGTGCGTAGGGGAATAAGTTTGCAGTAATTTTGGGCGCCAGGAATCGCCCCTCTACGCTAGGCCACACCGTTATCCCGACTCCTGGATACACGGTGGTACAGTGGATGGGTAAGGAACTAAGGAAGAGAAAAAGGAGGAAGAAAACTCACCAAACAAAACTGTCAAAGTCACGTAGTAAAGTAAATTTAATTGATATCGTTAATTACTTTTTCAAAACGGTAGAACTTATTCTCACAGAACAAACAAAATTATATTAACATTGTACAAATTTTGATTATCTCACAGATGTGTCAATTTCTGTTAATAATTAAGAAAAAAAAATTTGTATTACAATATACTTAAAGCAAGAACCGAAGTAATATTATTGCGGGCCAGAATAACCCCCAATTTGACTCAAATACCCAATAAATAAAACAAAAATGTTTACAGTACTTTAGCAAGTTGCTGGGTAACTATACGCAACCCAAAATCAATTAGTTCTAGAGAAAAGTTTAAATAATTAACTGAAAACGTTTCCTTTGCTTAATGAAAGACCTTTCATTGTGTACGCTGAAAGAAAACATAGATTCTCGCTACAACAAGCGTTTTAGATAACAAGAGAATGAAACACAGAATAATGACTAATACTTGCCGCAGCGTACACGAATAGCAGAAGTATTCCCTAAAATTATTGTATAGATAAGTAATACTTATTGACATTTACAGAAAACACATTAATATTTAAATAATTAACCACCCAATTAAAGCGGTTACTGGAAAGAAAATGGAGACGATTCAATTAACCCAACTTATTTATTTCTGAGACAAACTAAGTCAATAACCAAATATTTAGGAAAAAAGGAGCCAGAAATAAATAATTGAGTAACTAAATCGTCCTCGTAACCTAATTTTGATAAAGCAAAGAAATCTTTTATAAGAAAAGAAACATTCAACAATGAAAGTAATAATTTCGGCACAGGTAATTTAGATTCAATGATACTATTTAGACACATCCAGTTACTTAAATTGTGACGCGCATACTTATATAATGAAACTCGTCTGCCGCGCAGCTAACATTTACATTAAATGTAACGGTAGTTTTAATCACTAAGTAAAGCTGTAAATTCTAATATTACCCAGATAATGAAACTAATAGTAAAGTATATGCTTAGGAAGGTAGTACGATACTAAATCAATCAATGTTAGCTAGAGGTTGCTGATCATATTTACAGATACAATTAAGGTGAGCAGTTTTAGGGTTATTAATCCTAAATGAAATCTATACCTTCATTCGCAGACAATAATGGAAGTAGTACATATAGTAATACGGATAAACACCCTGACCTTATCTGATGTCGAGATTTCTTACTCTAGCGATGGGACAGCCACTAAAGCAGGTGCAGCGCTCCCGATATAATATGTCCAATGGCTTAGGTTAGCGTAGCCAATCCAACTTCACATTTAAGTTACCGGAAGGTTACAGATGAGGAAAAGTAGGTTCGCAAGAAAAGTAATTTTTCCTTCTAATTGAAGCTAATACAAAACTAATCCAACGCCAAACCAACACAACACCAGCACAAACCAACACAAAACCGCTAAAAAAAGTAAAGGTAGGTAAGCACGAAGATAGAAAGGTTTATGAACTTACCACTATGTCGTAAGGCGTGCAATAAATGTTAAAACGAGCCTGATAGGTTCGAATCTAAAGCTTTATATTTGTAGATTGTATGTGTTCCGTTCCTTAAGAAGAAAGATTTTAAATTAGTACCAAATGAGAGAACTGTACTTCTTAGCCCTTATTGGACACGACCAAATTTTGTTTGAAATCCGCAAAGCTTGCGATCAATAGGATTAGCAAATTTGGTAGGAATTCCTATTGTTTTGAAATCTTTTACCATAATCCGAAATAATTTCGCTTAGTAGAGAAAGTGTAAAAGAAATCACAAAATTTTCGCAGCGTCACAAAATGGCGGAGAAGAAAGTGAAAATTTTTGTTATCAAAACTGAATTTTTGATCTATTAGATTTATGTTCAATAAAACAATTTCCTATTGGTTATTTGATACCTTAAACCTCGCCCTCTTACGAGAATTTCGTAAACTAACTTAAAGTATTGGTGTTTACAACCATTATGTAGTACAGAGTTTGGCTACACGCCGACAGATGTCATACCTATTTACTTTTGATAGAATTATTAACATGAATCGGATTTTTGTTAAATTACACAATAGAAGACATGTAAAATTACTGTAATGTGTTACACACGAATCGTACGAATAGTGCGTTTAGTACATATAGAGAAGGAGTTAAAGTAGATGAATTTTTTGTACGTTACAAGATTGACATAGAACTTTGTACCGATTTGTAATCGAATACTAGGTCCGGATAAAATACAATTTAAGTATTTAATGTATGGATTACACATATAATTAAACTTTAATGTAAATCAGAAATTTTGTGTATCTATCAAGGATAAATAGCATTAGAGTGACTACTTTTTTTGTGGAATTAAAAATTACCTACGCGTGAAACTTAACTAAAATGTTATTTTCGAATTGAGAATTTCAGATAGATATTACGTTTTTTTTAAAAACTTCAACATGGCATAGATGAAGAACCTTTCGTTTGGTTTTGTTCCGTATTTCTTCCTTGGCAAAATCATGTGACATTTAAATCCCTTAAGAGTGGTTGATTTTAACCTGACGGGATAGTATTTATATGGTCGTGTTTATCTATAAAACAGCTGTGGTAGTCGGATGTTGCAGATTTTCCAGCCAACTTTACATAAAAGCGGTTGCGCGAAGTGAATCAAATGCATAACTATCTGTAGCAATTTAAGTTGTAAAATTTAGTAGCACAATTTTTTGTTTACTGCCACATCCTTTTTGGTGAAGGAGCATTAAAAATTTTTACAAGTAGGGTTCATATTGTATTGAGTTAGAAACTACTTGTGTTATAAAACTTTTCCAAAATATAAATGAAGTGTCGAAACAAATTTGAAATAAACAGTAACTGTTGCGTAATAGTAAAATAAACTTTTAATCTGATACTATATATCTAAGGATATGTTTTAGGTATTGAATATAAAAAATTAAGACTGTATTAAATACTGTTAATGCTGATATAAATAAATGTGTCTTTGTTGACATAAAACCAAATAAGTGTATAAATAATTGAGAATATGGTGACTAAATGAGTTAAAATATTAAGTTTAATTAGAAGCATTAAAAATGCTATTCGGTAATGTCTACCTCATTTATAATATTAATAATATTCACGTATCCGTGAAACATTTGAATTAGCGCCAGCAGAGCTAAGGCCTAGGATGATTGTGTATGAGTGGGTACAATTACAAAGATTAATTAGATGAGTTCAACCCGTTAATTAAAAACATCGTTAAAAATCAGTAGGAAATTTATAAGTAAGATCAATTTCGTATATTGTTGTGAAAGATTGAGTTTCCTAGAAAGGGATCATTGCTAGTATTGAAAATTTAATTAGGATATTAGGACAATCAATTCTAGTTGCCACATTTTTTGTTTTTATAAGACCAGTTTAAGGTTAGTATGGACAAACTTAATTACGATATATATTTGTTTTGTTGTTGCTTCATTGCGGAAGTTAATGTTATACATTTATCTTAATATAGAAAACTTGCTTTAATAATGTTAATCATACCCCAATAATTTCATTTTGAAAGTGATTGAAAACGGTCAATTTAAGTGTTGCAAGGCAGTAGTGTGTTTTTTAACGTGTTAACTTACACAAAAGATCATTAAATATTAGTGTAATAAATACTTTGTTGCTTACGGATTCACTTATGTTGCTTTAAAATTTGACTCCTTTTAGACAAGCCATTACAAAATATAACTGTTTTGCACATACAATATCGATCTTACTTTCAATTACACTCCATTAGCCACCATTTATTCTTTTTTTGTACAAAAAACTTAACTACAACTAAAGTAAATCACACTTGTATGCGTTTAGTACACTATTTATAAAATTTCAAGCAACAGTATTTAGTGGATTATGCAGACACAGACGGTTACTTCCGTTCTTATTTTAAGTGGGGAAAATGAATAAGTTTTAGACATATTAACCTAAGAGCAAAATTCGTATTTAAAGGTTACTTAGTAGGAGTACGTTTTTGCTTGTAAATATACTCCATTCAGATTGTACTTTTACGAATAGATAGGTTTAACTATTATTTTCCAAATTGGGTATTGTTTTTTGATCTATTTTGGACTGTTTTCAAAAAAAAGTACTTAACGCTATTAGTGACAATTAAAGTGAATTGTGCCGGCTTTATACAGACTACATATGCATGACTTTTATGTACCGAGTAAGTGGTATACAATCTCGCAAGATTAAGACCCCCATGAACTTTGCGTGTGTAACGTGTAAGTCAAATTTCAGAAATTTTACGTCCCGCCCTCCTCCACTGTAGTTAGCCGGCAACCTGCTTATTTTATAAGCACTACGCGACGCTAGCGTTCTTTGAACGTGTAACATCTACTGATTTAGTTCTGCATACACCCACATTATTTTATCGTTTATTTTCAAATGTAAGTAAAGCACATTGTTTTTGTTATTTATTTCTAAAGACCATTTCGTTGCTATCATAGACTATTCTAGGTTGTAAATCAAAGTAAACGCCTTCTATATTCCTTCTGCTTCGAAACATATTACTGGCTTCTAATTTTGACTAATGACTTTCTTCATTGCCATTCTATTTGGAGGATCAATTTCATAGGAAAGTTGATCTTCTATAACCCATACACCTCCACTTCTTCCATTTCTGATGATACCGATAACCTCCTTGGCCACAAAACTTGCACTATAACAACAAAATAAATAAAAAACACATAATCGTTACATTTACTTACTTTTGAGGAGTTACTTTTTGCAAAGCTTGCTGAGCAATTTCTTGATTATGGGGGTTAAAGGTATTTGAAACTGAATTTACAAAATTAGCGGGAAAATTAGTAGTTGTTTCTCCAGGACAAACTGTAATAATTCGTACTCGGTTGCAATCATAATAAACTTGATTGCCAAATGAGCGACCAAGACCAAGAATAAATGATTGGGTTGCACTGTAAATAGGCGCTAAAACCTGTGGATCAATACCGACGATTGAGGATATGTTGATTATGACTCCTTCAGCGCCGTCTTCTCTGCGGCTCATGTACTTCATTCCTAGAATGGTGCCTTGTAATGTACCGACCTTAAACCATTTCTTTCATAAGTTTGATTTTTAGGTTAAACAATTACTTACGGCATTAACATCAACCATTAACTTCCAGTTATTTTCATTGAATTGTTCAGCGCTGTTTATGACTATATCCAAGGCTTCCCAAAATTTAATGGAAGTATTAAACGCATCTGTAACAGTTTTTTTTATCGGCCAGAAATTAGTACCTTCCGGTTTATTTTTATGTCAGAAAATCTCATTTTGTCTGACCGAGCCAGAAAGTTATTGTGATAGTGCTGCAAAATCATTTACCTGACTTATTTTTATTTACTATCTGGCCTATATTTAATGAAGAAATAATAAAATAGTTAGTCTAAGATAATTGATTTCCATAGTAACCGAGTTTTGTATTATTTAAAAGTATAAAATAACTTAACATACTTTGACGTTTAGTTGAAAACATGATATTTGGTATAAAATAGATATTCAAAATGATGAATTTGATTGTGAATTGATGGAAGATGAAATTATACCAGATGAAATTGTTAAGACGGCCAACAAAGCAACGTTCGATTTATTAGTCGAAGTCCCGGACACGCTATGAACAAACACACCAAATATTTGAACAATGGTGCCTGGAAATGAAGATAAGCATTTGTGAGAATGTGTTATTGGCATATGTGTCAGAAAAATCAGAAAGGTTGAAATTCTTCGTTGAGGAGTTTTTATTCGATGCTGAAGGCACCAGAATAAATATCGACATAAGTAAATATTTTAAATTAACGGCTTTGACGAAGAAAAAATTAATCGGGTATAAAACAGAGAAGTCGAGACTACTGTCATGTATCCATGATTCAATCAAGATTTGCCGATAGTTTTAATTATTTGTTGGTACCGAACAACTTGATTGTAGTATAGGTTCTCGTAATTGGAAGTAATAACGCATTAATGATTGGAGAAGCTTTTGTATTGTAACTTTTTCTTTTATCGGTATATAAAAGGTTTATGATTTTTTTGTTATTTTCTAAAAAAAATGAAGCGTTTGTTGTTGATCAAAGTAAGATGAAAGTTTAAAGAGGAAAATGTGATTTACATTTTTGTGTTGATGTTTAAGGAAACCCTCTTACTAATTTGAAAGAAAACATTCGTTAGTGTCTTTATAAATAGGGATAACCTTGTATAAATAAATGTTTTCGTATTTTAAATTGGTTGAATATAGTTAAATCACGTTGAGATTGTACTTTTTAAAATTAAATTGAAGAACGCATTTAAATGATACATTGTAAGGTACCTCTTTTGCAAAAGCTTCAGTTAGTCGCCAGATAGGCACCATTTCTGTTGATAAGAGTTTGGTCTTAAAACAAAGAATTTGACTTTAAATACATGGCACTGAAGGCTAGTTTGCTTAAAAATTCCAAGTAACTATATATCAAATTACTTAGATAAGGTTTGGAGTAGAAGTAGGATTGCTGATGAGCAGTGGTTGTATAGGCTTAGAAGCGTACAGTTTATCGTTAAGGTGGCGAAGTTTACCACGAGACGACATTGAATCAGGTTCGTGTTGAAGGAACTGTCGTTATAGGGTGTTCATCCCTTCACAACATCCAATAAAGGATTATATCATTGTTCAACCTTCACCAGACCAATTTATCGTTACGTGCACTTAGTCCTTAGGAATATATCGAGATCCAGAATGGCGTTGAGTGTTTAAAGTATCAAGTGCCCTCGTCATCCTCTGGAGAAAGTTTCGCTTTTATTTTGCGGAAAATTACAATGTTCGTTTCAAGGTTACAGGCACTAAGTTCACAGTTCACCGAAAATCAGACAACCTGCTGTAATTAAATAAAGCTTTTTTGTAATTTAACATATTAAGAATTATTCATAACTTGTACATTATTAGTGTAAAGATAATCAGTAACGCGCTGTAAATAATCCGGCTTGTAGTGTATAGTTACCGAGAATAAAATTAAGTGAAAGAATATCGGGTTAATGCAAACATTAGCGTGTACACGATTAATTGAGATTCGCACCAAAACGCAAGCTGCAAAAGGAAGCAGTCACCAGCTGTATGATACTGGGAATTGCAAGCGTCGCCTCAGCATCAACCGTATCGTCGAAGTTGCCTCTGAATCCATTCCAGATTCTGTGTAACAAAAAGGGCCTCTCCAATTCAGGTAACATTTTTGTGTTTTTGTTATGGTAATTGACAAAATTTAAATAAAACCTTGGACGTGTTTCATTATTACGTTATTTAGGTGTAAAGCGAATGAATGAACGCATTGTTTCTTTTTTATTTTCTTAGAGATTTTATCGTTTAAATTTTTACTAGTAGTGCATTCATTCAGTGAATTGTCTAAAAAATATTGGGGTGTTCCGTATTTTTTATTTTGGTATATCGAAATTACAACAGGTTTAAGAGAAGGCCGTTTATGAAAACTCTAGCTAGCGTCACAGCAAATTTAGGTAAGCTATCTGATGCTACTCGCATAGGAAACAATATTGTATCCGATTTTTCTTGTCTTATTATTTATTTTATGCACATTATACTTGTTTAGGTTCTTGGTGTTTTTTTAATGTGAACCTATGGATTACACAGCATGTGATGACACACATTTTTAAAGACTTTTGTTTTTAATTTGCTCTTCGAATTAACGCCATTACATTGTGTTTCAAGTGATTATTTAATTATACCGTACATTTAGAATTATTCCATTTTTTTTGTTTTATGATTTGAACATAATTAAACGTGATTTGAGAAATTCAAATTTCGAACGATTGTGTACAAAATTTAAAGCGTTTATTTTATTTCTTTTTTGTTGAAGTGAAATTGCTTTAAGTATAGAATTTCTTTTGTAACGTAACGCAACAATGGGTTATTGCTTTTTTTTCAAACTAGTGATTGATTTTGCGGCACGCTATTATTTTAGTTAAGCGTGCAAACATTTGTTTCTAGAGTCGCCTGCGTAGATTATGTACATGTGAGTAAGTTACTTAAGTATTTTGATCGAGCTGTAAACTATCGTAATTAGGCATTTGAACCCCTATTTTGGCGTTTAAAATAGGCTGGCGCCCGTTCCCTATTTGGACTTATACATGATAAATAATCATATTGTGCGTAAAATTTACCCACCCAGGCCGCTGGCTAGTCGTGCAAAAAGCCAATTTTATCTGTTAGTTCGTTTTACTGCTAGTTTATACCTTAACAGTACTTAATAAAGAGGATATCGACAAGTTCTTAGCAGAAGCTTCAGACGAACAATATCTAATGATTAAAGTTTTGTTGATTATGGTTTATACTGGAGCATGTCGACGAGAACAAGTCACTGATATATTAATTGGCGATATAGAAGACAAAAAAAAAATATGCTTTTGATTAAAATTCCAAACACCAAAAAAGCTAAATTTGTATAGGTAGTATAAAGCGCTAAGCCCGCATAACGCTCCTCATCCACGCCTCTTTATTAATTACAATAAAGAAGAATGCAATAAACAAGCTGTAGGTATACATACTGTAGGTAACGCTCCTTCCAAAATAGACATGTTTGAGATTGCCAAATCCAAAGTAATACACAAGGCATTGTTTTAGGCGTAGTTCGGCGACTTTGCTAGTTAATGAAGGTGCTGACATCATAAACTTAAATGGACATGGTGGGTGGGGTTCATCTCAAGTTGCTGAAGGCTACATCGAGGATTCAGTACAGAATAAGATTGATATAGCTATCAGAATTCAAGAAGCAGGTAGATCAAAAAAAGAAATCTCTGAAAAACATTATAATGTAAGCAGTTCGAAAAATCTCACATCAACGAATAATTTTGAAATACCGTGCTTACAGATAAGCAATGCTAATAATTGTACGTTAATGTAACTATTAAAAAATAATGCTTATATTTCTAAATAAAAAATTTTAAAAAAATATATTGAACGTAATACGTCCCAAAACTGCTTTTACTGGACTCGCAGGCTTCCAGGACTCGCCTACTCGTCCTGTAAAAGACTACTTTCGATACTTGTTACATAAACTACTATTTTGCGTTATGTGTATGTAATTGATAATTTACTTACGTTCAAATTTTTCTAATTTACTGATATCCGCTGGAATAAAAATTACTTTGCCATAACCAAATTCTTCACTCAAGTCTATTGCGGCTTGATGACCCTTATGTGTATCGATATCAAGTATACTTACACTCTGCCCATAAAATTAAAATATATTTATAGTATAGACACAATATTAGCAAACAGCGTACCCTAGCTCCATTGCTTAATAGCTCGTGAGCAATATAAAAGCCAATTCCTTCCGCGCCACCTGTTACCAAAGCGGTTTTCCCCTGAATATCAAATACATAGCTAGCCAGTGCACTAAAATTTGTAATTATTGTTATACATAACCAAAAATTGGAGTTAATCATTTTGTGTCTATTTCATAAGCTTTGTTGTCGTATATATACCTTAGATTTAATTTAAATTAAGGTTAATCATTCGATAAATATTTAAATGCCTTGCGTTAGTTAAATTTAATTATCTTCTTAACTTAGTTTAATTGAGAATCAAAAAAACCTTACTGGACTAATACGGTTTTTGCGCTGATAAATATCTAAATATGATTTACCTTCAGGTTTAGACGTCAGTGATCCGTAACGAACGTTATATGCAAATTTAATAGTACATTATACATTAATGGAGAGAGATACACGAGGGAAAATTGGCATTTCGTTCCTGTGTTCAAACGCTTTTTGTTAAGAAAATGAAAGATTTTCATTAACGTTGCTTTTAATACTATGTAATTACAATAAAGTAAATTCTAATATTACAATAAATGTTCAAAGTGATGACCGGTTGGTCAATACACAAATTGCACCTTAGTAACGTTTTATTGCAGCCTTTAAAGAATTTCTGAGGTATTCGGAATTACATCACAAGGAAGTGTACACTAAACTCTTGACATGACCCAAATACAATAATCCAGAGGGGTCAAGTCAGGGAAGCGAGGAGGCCATGAGACTGGGCGAAATTTAGATAAAGCCTGTCCGGTAGAACTGAACGGGTATCGGATTAACAAGGAGGATTGTCAATATATGGTTCTATTGTGCTTGAAACCGCCTTAATGCTTTGCTGTCTCGTACTTATTGTACGTGACAAAGAAAGATGGATATATTATGAATAATGCCTCTATTTCTGCCGAACAAAAGCGTTTGCAACTTTCACACATAATGACAAGGCAATAAGAATCAGATGCAGGTAGAATAGAAATTCAATAGGTATAATAAAATGCCAGTGGTTCTCAACACTGCTTTAACATTACATTTAAAATTTATGGAAGAATGCAAGTTTTTATAATAAACATTTATAAAAGCCATTCATAATAATGAATATTCGATTAAGTATAGGTATTTCAATTTACATTTAGAAAGTTCATTGTATACCTAAGTATGGTAATGACGTTTTAGTGTACTCCAATTACAAAAGAATCCAAATAAATATGCAATACTGTAACAATAAGTAATTAATAATAGATTATTATACCATTTAGTAGGTACATATAGGTATAAATAAAACAACTGCAATATCTATATTATCATTATTCTTTGAGTAAGCGTTTATATAAACTAACCATTAATATAATGCCGAAAAAGTTGAGTAAAGAAATTCGCGAATTAGTTTTAAATACAGTCGATTATTTTAAAGAAGAAAAAGAAAATGGTGGTCCACTATTATCTACATTTTCTGTTCAACAAAGAACAGCAAACGCGTTAAAACTTTCGGTTTCGACGGTGGGGAAAATCTGTGCTTTAAAAAAATGGCGGCGAGTTGGAACCTCCAGTGAAAAAACAGCGTGTCAAACTTTGCACTACAGATTTTCCAGAAAATGGAAAACAAACAATTCGTGCATTAATATACGAGATGTACGCGAAGAAGGAACACGTAACGTTAAATTCATTATTAAACTTCTTAAAATTGAGAACCGCGTATGAAATAGGAAAAACCAGTTTGGCTCTAGTGTTAAAAAATATGGGCTTTAAATTCCAAAACCAACAATAGACGCGGTTTGTGTGAACAAAGCCACATTGTCGCCAAAAGAAACGTTTTTCTGAGAAAGTATCTCAAAAATCTTAACTCCGAAAGTTCGAGACAGTTTGTTTTACAGACGAAACGTGGATATTTAGTAAAGGTAGTACGTCAAAATGTACTTGGCAAGATAACAGTGCAAAGAGTTTACATCAACCGAACAAATCATCAGATGGAAAACGATTTATTATCATTGAAGCAGGTAACAGAAACGGTTTTATCGACGGAAGTCAATTAATTTTCGGTACAAAAATAAATCATTAGATTATCACGATAATATGAACGCAGAATTGTTCGAAAAATGGTTTGAGGAATCACTTTTACAAAAATTAGAGGAACCATCAATAATTGTCCTTGACAATGCGAGTTATCATTCTCGAAAGGCAGAGAAGGCAGTCAAAGTTTCTTGGAAAAAGAAGAAATACAGCAATGGTTAACCGCTAAAAAATAGCGTGGGAAAATTTTATGACAAAGGCAGAGTTAGTGGAATTGGCCAAAAGAAACAAAGTAGACCAATGCGAAAATATGTAATCGATGAGCTAGCTCTATCATATGGACATGAAGTTTTGCGCCTGCCCCGTATCATTGCCATTTCAATCCAATTGAGTTGGTATGGGGCATTACTAAGAACAAATACGACAAAAGTATCGTTGCGACATCCGGAAAAGACGAAGATGTTCTTAATACGTGGAACGACGCATTAAAACAGTTAGTGCGGAAATATGGCAAAATGTATTGATCATACGGATAAAATAATTAAAGATACTTTTGTTAATGAAGAGATTGTGGATGAAGTAAGACCTCTTATTTTCACAGTTAACACTGAAGAAAGTGATGACGATGATCTTTTCCAAGATTTGGATGACTCAGGAAGTGATGAATCTGAAGCCGAATGACAATTATAATTTTTACATTTAATTATAAAAGTATATCTTTGTAATTTAATTAATATTTACTAACTATAATAAAATGTATTTGTTATTGTTGTTATAAGTATAAGTGAAAGGTGTCAATTGAAATTACTTATAGGTAATTAGTAATCGATTATTATTTTTATTATACAAAAGTTGCATTTCTTCACAAATTATATAATGTTAAAGCAGTGTTGAGAACCACTGGCATTTTATTATACCTATTGAATTTCTATTCTACCTGCATCTGATTCTTATTGCCTTGTCATTATGTGTGAAAGTTGCAAACGCTTTTGTTCGGCAGAAATAGAGGCATTATTCATAATATATCCATCTTTCTTTGTCACGTACAATAAGTACGAGACAGCAAAGCATTAAGGCGGTTTCAAGCACAATAGAACCATATATTGACAATCCTCCTTGTTAATCCGATACCCGTTCAGTTCTACCGGACAGGCTTTATCCAGCGTCTACCATAATCTTCATTAAGATGATTCCTTACTGCTCTAGAAGAGTGAACTGGAGCACCATCATGCCGATACCACATTGGTACTTACTTACTACTAATGACATATCCCCGAAAAGCTCTGATAAATTATTACGTAACATTTGCAAATATCCATTTGAATTTAAATGAAGTGGTAGTACAAAAGGAGCTAGTAAATAGTCACCTATTACTCCAGCCCAAATATTGACAAAAAAGTGGCGCTGGTGGTTTCCAGTGCGCGTCAGATGATGATTTTCTTCATCCCAGACGTGGCTATTGTGGATATTGAAATATCCGTCCCTAGTAAATTGCGCTTCATCGCCAAACAGAGTTGTTCGTTCAAACTTCTCCAAACTGTCGAGTTTAAAGCTCCCATTTCATTTGGAATTGCCCGAGTACTAGCGGATGGTTAGTTTTCAATTATTTGGACGATATCCTTTTCTAATTGTCCACCTGCATATTAAGAAACAATATGCCACTTTCACGCAAGCGTCTTACAATTGCTGCAAATTTTGCTCTACTTGGAAATCTTTCACGATAAATTTCTTCGGCTTTTCTTGCGTTACATTGAGTTTCACCGTAAATGAGTTCCATATCAGTCAACTCCGAAAAAGTGTACTCCATTTTAATATAGCTTCTAATGCATAACGGTTTGTTACTTGTCAAAAGGTATAACATTAAATTCTATTAATTAAAATTGCTATAAACTGTCAATTCACTGACACTAGAGCTAATGATTTGCAATGCGCGTAAAATTGATTGTGTAATAAAACAGTCGAATATCACATGTACCTTTTTTATGAAGAATTGATTGTTCTTTAATATTCTTTAACTAATAAAATTAAATTCAATAGTTTTGAATGAAAATATGTAATGATGTACCTATAACTTGCACCCTCTGTAATGTACAAAGTTTTAACTATACCCATAAAATTTTTCGGATTAAGAAACATACGTACACCGATTTTCATTCCAATAGTCACAGTAGTTTTCATGTAAACAAAAAAAAAGAAGAAAAAAATTAGAATTTTAACACCCTGTATCTCAGAAATGACGGATCTTACGACAATCGTTTATTAAGCTGACTATACTTATATTTCGATAATCTATTACCTACATCGCTTTGTCACCATAGTTCTGAAACACCCTGTATATAAGATAGTATTCTTTGCACTCATGAAAAAGTTTACCTAGCTTTTAACAGATTTAAGAATGTTTATCGTTTTTATGATTAGCCTTCATCTTACACAATTAAGTATTCATTGATGTATTGATGGTTGCCTACACTTTCATACAAAACACCTTTTATTTTCAAAACGATTTTCTCAAGAATTTATTATTTCTTACATTTTAAATTTTACATTTAGCTATTTAAAATTTCTAATTTCTTCATTTTAACACACATTTGGCTAGTTTATAGATAACACCTTTTCTTTTTACATAAAAAATGTTTGTTTGAGTTCTTTTGGTGTTTGGTTGCTGAAGCATTCCTAAGTAACTTTCTGAATTCAATCTTTGGTAGAAGGATATTTAAAAAGGAATTGTTTCACAAAGAAAATAAAGTTTCTGCTCGAGAGTTCTGAGTGTTCATTGTTTTCTTCGGTTATTGCGGTTTAAAAGTATACCATTCATACAAGTTATCACAAACAGCTCGGCTTCCATCTTATAGGTATGTGAATCTATTATTATGTGACCTTTTCTAATAACCGATTTCAATTTTCAGCTTGAACTTTTTTGGAACTTTCCTTTGAATTTTCTATTGAACTTACTTCGAAATTTCATGTTCATACATTTTTGGTTCATCTCGTAGAAAAATAACTTAAGTAGAATATCATCATCGCAGAAATCAACAAAAAGATCAGACGTTTTTAATAATAATTTTTACCCCTATAATCTCAGTTCCTTTCTGCTCCTTTCCGTAATATTAAAATAAAAAAACTACTAGAATAACTCCTTGCTTACGCTAAAACATTATTTACCTCTAACCTTATCGGAAATCCCTTTTTCCAATTGCTTTCTCTTTGTTTTTTTTTATTTGCAATCTATCACTATACTTGTTAAAACTAGTGTATTACTTTATCACTAAATTACTTACTTTTTCATTAGATCTTGATTTAATTTTTGTAATCGTTGTTTTAACGACGACCATTTTGTAAACAGCTGGCGGCCATATTTTTATCTCTTAATGTTTGTAACGTATTAACTATCAAACAAATATGCGTACAGTAGTTTAGCTTTAGATATCTTCTATGTGTTTTAAATTTCTTAAATAAAATTTTTGTTAGGACATAACAAGTATTCTTAATTTAAATAATCATTTAGAATGTCAACTTTTACGATTAAAAAAAACCTGCTTTACCTTAGGAAGGCCTCCGAATTTACCTATAATTACAATTTACTATAAAATTATCTGGCTACACCTTTAACGTTTTACAAAATAATTTTGTTTGAACTTGTGTTGTCGATATTTCCTTTTTATTTTGCTTTCTTTAAATTTTATTTTTAAATTAACCAACGTATCTACGTTATACATTTATAAATTTTACTTTTGTTTAATTGCCTACTTACCTTATTTTCGACTTTAATTGCCCATTTATTTGTCTTTTGTTACAATTTATTTACTTTTGAAACAGGTTTTATTATTGTATGTATTTTTTTATGTGCTTTAATAATTATAGGTTTTGTTTTATCGTACAACATTATTTTTTTTCCCTATTAGTTTCTCCCTTCTTCTTTAATACCTTCTTACCTACTCGCCTCTTTCTGACATGTTTATTCAGGAACTGGGATAACGGTGAGTTCTTCTTTTGGGGAGCGAATCCTGGTGTCCTTATATTTCTTGACCCCGCCTGAACAGTTTGACGCCGGAGATTCCTTACATCCGTAGGGGAGTCGTGACCCATGTCCTTTTTCTCCTTCTTTTTCTCTCCGCTCCCTGTTTCTACACGTAACAAAGTATAACCACAAGTTTAACTGTTTTAACGATTTATAACAAATACTTTTAAACGTAAGGGAGTTTTTATTATCATTATTTGCCTAGGGAATGATGTACTACTTCACTCCTTACGTACCTATAGGTTTGATTACGCCAAGGTTCTATGTTGTAATGTACTTCAAATTATTTAAGAGAATTTGGTAAGTAATGTTAGCGCATTTGATAACGTTTTATTTTATATTATAGTATTGTCGCACAGCGTTCAATATGCAATTACCAATTAACCAATTTCCACAAAATGTTTTATTCCATCCGCCGTAGATATGAAAACGTTGAGAATTTTGTACGTCAGAGTTCCCTTCAGTTCCATTACTTAAACAATATCCAATCTCTGACCTAACGCCATTGACAGTAACCGCCCTCGCCCTCAGTAGACGACAGGCGCTTAATTCCCGGCGTCTTTATCTACTCACACGTCGCACCAAAAGGTTGTTTACCTAAATTCTGCCGGACTCGCAGTGGCCATCAGATAGCGCAACCTGCAAATTTACACAAAAAAAGTACGCCGCTCCAGACAACTTATTAAGCACACTGTTGGAAGAAAACTATCAATCGTGCTAGAATCCGATAGTTAGTTAGTTTCTGTCCGCAGCAATTGTGTAAATGTTATGTTTATACTATTTTTTATGTTATTATCTTAGTTTAGAGTGTAGAAATTTAGAATTATAAAGTTATAGGTCAATATATGTATAAAACCCTTTTCTGTTTATTCGTCAGTGTGAGGAAACCATTCAGCCTTATCTAAAAGAACTCACACCTACCCTTCGAGCACGAGCTAAATCCGCGGTGAAAGGTAGTAAAAATGAACGTAGTCTATTAGCAGTTTATACTGGAATTCAAACCCGAGTTTTACATATTTATGTACAATCAAGCGACCAAATATATTTGTTTACTGATTTGGAAGGAAGTTGTGGCACTAATCAACCGTAATAGTTTATATTCTTTAATCGTACTACATGGAATTCCATACTTAATAGCACTAACGTTTTAAATACAATATATTTCCACAATTTCTTTTTACAATTATTTGTTTCTCTATGCGTTTAAATACAACATAACAAAATACATAAGTAAAATAATCAAGTAGTTACGGTAACAAACTATTAAACAAACTTGATGTAAATTTTGATTCTATGTTCATTATAGATAGTTTTTGTTTATGTTTATAAATTTCGAATGCTTCCGAAACATCCAACTTATTTTTTTTATTGCAGAGATGTAAAAATTTAATGCTGTTTGGTGAAGTCATAGGGTGGATGTTTTGGAAGCATTCGAAATTTATAAACATAAACAGAAAGTACCATTAAAGAAAGAACGGTTGATCTTACAGAATCGCCTGTAACATATATTTTAAACATAGGTTTATAACTTGCGTCAAGATTGCTGTTTTACCTTAATGATTCCTTACCATACAACCACACGCATGCACTCGCACACGCACGCGCACAGGAACATGCACACGCACACGCACACGTACACGTACACGTACACGCACACGCACACGCACACGCACACACAGACATACACCTACACACACACACACACACATACACACACACACACACATACACACACACACACACACACACACACACACACACACACACACACACACACACACACACACACACACACACACACACACACACACACACACACACACACACACACACACACACACACACACACACACACACACATAGACGCACAATTTCGATTTCCTTCGATAATAAATACCGACATTAAATCGGCACTACAAATAAAAGTTTTATGTTTCCTAAATCTATAGCTTGGGAACATTAATACTGCGTCATACGTTCAAATATTTGAATTACCAAAGCTCCATATGCATGGTTAAAGAGAAACCATACATCTTAAGGTTGTTTAGTCAACGTAGAAATGGACACAAAGGGTAATCAATAAAGTGATACAGTGGTGAAAATATGAGTTATTTGTAAATTGACTTCTAAATCCTGACAGTGTTTTTGAAATGTAGCGATTTGATTGTGTACAAAACAATGATAGTTAAATTCGTTAATTTGTTAATGGCACTCTGTTTATCAGAAGTTAAAAAACGACTATTCAAGGGTTTTGGTCTTTTTCGCTGAAACGAAAACTGTTTCTGGTAATCTTGTTTACATTCCTATTATGCAATAAAGCTTGTACGGTTACATTTTAAATTTCTAACAAGAAAAGCTGTCACTTCTCTAAATAAATAACCTCTAGGGGTACTTGCAAAAATCAATATGACAGGGTTACTTCTTCATTTTAAACAATAAATGTTTCTTTTTTTAGCGAAGTTGTGTTATCAAAATCTGTTATTCGAAGGAAAAGTAGGCTCTGGAACTCCTGCGAAATAAATAATAAAAAAAAAACAGTTATAATAGCATTTTTTAATTGCCAAACACCGCCACATATGTAAACAAGATGATAAAGACCAGTATTAAAACAATATTGCCCCAGGTGGGTAGGGTTATAAATCCACAATCCCACACGGGGAAACCGGTCAGCCTCAAGGATTCTGGGGGAGGCAAAGACCCGTCAAGGAACCAAAAACAACGTACTAGTCAAAAACCACACAACATTATACATAGCTTCCTACAACATACGATCAATGAGATACGACGACGAACTTGCAGAACTAGAAGAAGAACTGAAAAGAATTAAATGGAATATAGTTGGATTATCGGAAGTAAGACGAAAAGGAGAAGAGCGAATACTATTAACATCGGGACATACATTATATTATAAAGGAAATAACGAAAAAGACGATAATGAAGGAGGAGTAGGATTTATAATAAACAAACAAATAGAACCATACGTAACACTATACAAAGGAATATCAAACAGAGTTGTCTACATAACAATGAAATTGTCAAAAAGCAGCGACCTAAAAATCATTCAGGTGTATGTCCCCACGTCGACATATAATGAGGACGAAATAGAAAAATTCTATGACGAAGTAACCACAGCTTTTGACGACACTCCAACCCGTTATACCATTATAACTGGAGATTTTAATGCAAAAATAGGGAAAAAGAGCGAACCTCAAGAAGAAAAGATAGGAAATTTTGGCCTTGGAGAGAGAAACGACAGGGGTAAAACACTAATAAATTTCTTGGAAACACAGAACTTATATGCGATGAATACATTTTTCGACAAAAAAATAAACCGGAAGTGGATCTGGAGCAGCCCAAATGGAATGGCAAAAAATGAAATAGATTATATCCTAACAACGGAAAAGAACATAATAAAAGACGTTTCTGTCCTAAACAATTTCGATACAGGTAGCGACCACCGTATGGTAAGAGCCAGAGCAAAATTTAACGTAAAATTAGAAAGATACAAAATGATAAAATGTAAAACCACTCACATAGACAGAGAACAATTAAGAATAAAAGTCGATGATTACCAAAAAGAATTAAATAATATATTAAGCAAGAAGGATTTACAACACAAAGATATAGACGAAATAAATACAGCCATAAATTCAGCAATGATTACAGCCGGACGAAAAGTAGCAAAAATGAATAAACAAATAAATAAAGTGTGGAGTGTAAACACAGAAAAACTTTTTGAAGAAAGAAAAAGGCTACTAAGAACAAAAGGTAGAAAAACAGTAGAATACACAGAACTAAACTAAACTTTGAGAAAGTCAATAAAAGAAGAAGACAGTTGGAAGAACAAATAAATAAAACAATACAAAAACATAAAAACATGAAATCCATTAAAAAACCAATAGGAAAACAACAAACAAATAAACTTAAAAACGAAAACGAAGAAGAAGTAAGCGACGAACAACAAATGCTAAAAGTAGCAGAAAACTATTATAAAACTCTTTATAGCCAGAAACAAGAAGTACCGGAAGTAATAAGAGAACAACTGAAAACAAAAATACAAAACGTAAATTCGGAAGAGATACCCGACATAGAAGAAGAGGAAATACGAGAAGCTCTAAATGGCATGAAAAATAATAAAGCGCCTGGATTAGATAACGTATTGATAGAATTAATAAAGGAAGGGGGAGAAGCCATTAGTAAAGAAATGAAAACATTGCTAAATAAATGCTTACAGGAAGGAAAAATACCAGACGAATGGAACACATCACTTACTGTACTAATATACAAAAAGGAGTGAGACAGGGAGACTCTATGAGCCCAAAACTATTTATCACTGTGTTGGAAGATGTGTTTAAAAACTTGGACTGGGAAGACAAGGGTATAAATACAAATGGAACCAGGCTGAACCACCTCATATACGCTGACGATGTGGTATTAATTTCAGAAAATCCACAAGACCTTGAAACCATGATAATAGAACTAAAACAACAATCAGAAAAAATAGGTTTAAAAATTAACAAAGAAAAAACCAAGATCATGACCAACCAGGATGAAAAAATAGAGATAAAAATAGACAACCACAATATAGAATATACAGATGGATATATATATATATATATATATATATATATATATATATATATCTTGGACAAATAATGAAATGTGGAAAGCAAAACCAGACAGCAGAAATAGAACGAAGAATACCATTGGCATGGTCGGCATTTGGAAGACAAAATAAAATTCTAAAAAACAAAAAGATACCACTACATTTAAGAAGAAATGTGTTTGACCAGTGTGTGCTGCCGATTATCACATACTGAGCACAGACGTGGACCTTCACTAGAAACATTGCAGACAAAATAGCAAAAACCCAGAGAGCAATGGAAAGAGATGCTTAGTATAAAATTAACAGACTGCATCAGAAATGAAGAAATAAGACAAAAAAACCAAACTTATAGATGCAGTAGAACAAGCAGCAACACTGAAGTGGAGGTGGGCTGGGCACACTATGAGACAGATGGACAGAAGATGGAACAAAGAAATACAACACTGGAGACCATGGAATGCAAAAAGAGGAAGGGGTCGCCCGCAAATGAGATGGTCGGATGATCTCAAAAGAGTGGCGGGACTAGGATGGGTTCGAAGGACATCAAACCAAACCACATGGAAACAATATGGCGAGGCCTTTATCCAATATTGGATGAAAAGTGGCTAATTAAAAAAAAAAATAGCATTACCTTATATCTTATGTTTATTGAAAAAATTGATACTCGGCATACGCCCTCTAGCGGTGTTTTTAAGAACTAAGACATTTTCCAGTATGTTTTCGTGAATTTTTCTTTTTCCCAAAAACCTTTGGAAAAATGAGATTTCCAAGGCATCTAATTTACGGTTAGAGGTACATCCCGTACAATAAAAGCAACATCTGGAATGCCTACATTATGCGTGTGTTGAGCATATTCGTGCATACCGTCGCTCTTCTGGCACATCGGACTTCCAGTTTAAAACGTCTGATTTTCAAGTCAGTACCTAGAACAATCAATTTTTGAAAATTTAACATCTCAGCAACAAAAAACAAGTTTTAAAGCTATGCTCTTTGACACTTTGTACCCCTGATTGATATTTGTCCGAGAATATGGTAACAGATTGATTATTATTGATCAATTTTCCAACGTTACCACCTTGTATAAATAATACTATAAGAGAGACGAATGGAAAAATGTACAAAAAAAAACGAGTAGTAGAAAATAAATATACTGAGATATGCAAATAATTAAACACGATTGTGGTAACGAACAAAATTTCCACGATTCCGCTAGTGAGATTTTTATGCAAGAAAATAGTAAAAATTTAAATATGAATGTTTCGCTTAATAAACGTAGTAACACTGATGTCAGTCTCGTAAAAATAGTTCACACTACAACATGGTTCATAGAATGCGGTTCCTTTTTCTGATATTTATTACGTTAATGGTAAAATTACATGCAAATAACACCTTCAATCTTCAAGGAAAGATAGCTTTAGTAACAGGAGGTGCGCGGGGTATAGGTAAACAAATTATTTATGAACTATTAAATAGTGGAGTTAAGGTAACTATTTGACAAATTGTACTAAAAATTACAATAATTATATATAGGGCGTTACTTTAATTGATATTGATATTGGAGAGGGTAATGAAGTTGCAAGGGACTTTAATAATCAATTTGGAAATGGTCGAGTTATTTTCTTACCTACAGATATTACTAAATCGGAGCAATTTGAAGGTAGCTTGTGCAATTAAGACCATTAAGCTATACACGTAAACATCAAATTCTCATTACATAATTCTCTCACAATTCATATTTAATATGTTATATTTGTAGATGCATTCAGAGTTACGTTAGCACACTGGAATGGCTTGGACATCCTTGTTAATAACGCTGGAATGTTTAGTGAGAGAAATTGGAAATCCATGGTTAATGTTAATGTCGTGAGTAAATTGTTCTCTTAGATTATAATTTTCCAAGTAACATAATCTAGATGGGGACACTTCAAGGAACTTTTTTGGGTTACAAGTACATGAGTAAAGGTAAATCAGGTCGTGGCGGAGTTATAATTAACATATCATCAGTTGCTGGTATAGATCCTTTCTTTTACATTCCTATATATACTGCTACAAAACATTTTATTGTGGGACTTGGTCGTTCTTTAGGACATCAGGTTCATTACGATTTCAATAAAATACGACTAGTTACGGTTTGTCCTGGACCTACAAGAACAGGAACAACACAATTAACGAATGTACTTTCGGACACGTTTGCTCCTAATATTGCAGAAGTAGTTTTTAAAAATACAACATACTCAACACAATCGTGAGTAGTGAATACAAAGTATTAGCGGAATCGTAAATGATCTCTTACAGTGTTAATAACGTTGCAAAAGGAGTAGGTCAGGTTATAAAACAAGGACGTAGTGGTAGCGTATGGGTTGTAGAAAATGATAATGCACCTTACGAGATTGAGTTTAAGGACAGAAAATCTATGGCAAAACAATCCATATGAAAACGGTTTTTTTAACAAAATGCTTTCACTGCTCAGAACCTATGACTTAAAACTATACTAATCACATAGTTAGTTTCAGATTTGCAGGACTTTGTATGTTTTGCTTGCTTGTTTGTTTTTTTTGTTGTTGATTAAAGGCTTAAACAGAAACATTCAGTATTTTTGTTATTTAACTAAACTTGTAATACAAATGCAGGAAGTTCCAATACTACGAGCAGGTTTTTGGATGAGGGATGAGGCATTCCTGATATTGAGACACAATAAACAGTTAAGGTAGCTCTATCCGTACTTCTCCGAAGAAGGACTGCAGGTATCCAATTTCTTAAAATCATTTCTAACGCAGCATAACATAACGTAACTTTCACTTCATTCTCTTGCGGGGTAGGCAAAACAATCCCTGCCTCTTAATTATTTTTCGTTAAGAATCTTTCTCCATGCTTTCCTATATCTGCATAATTCCCTAGATTCCGGAAGATTCATACATTGTCTTTGACATGTTCTTGTATTTTTAAAACTGCTGATCTTTCTTTCTTTTATCATACATTCTACTACATTCAGCCAAGTTTTACGTGGCCTACAAGGCCCGGTTTTATCTGACCTCACCCACTTATATTTGCTTCGTTAACCTTGCAGTCTCTCAATGTGGGCAAACCAACGTAATGTACTACTTTTAAATCTATCCATCATGGCCTTTTCCTCGCCACACTCCGTCATTATGCATTCATTCTTTATCTTATCCCTTCTCGTTTTACCCTACATATAACTATTACATTACCCGGGAGATACCAATTCGTACTGTTTAACACATCTATTCGCTCTTTCACCTACGATCACACCAACTCCTTTTGCGCCATGCACTTGAGCCTAAACTCCTGACCACAGTGATACTCTGCCATCCTCCATCTCCACAGCATCATTTCCTTTGCGCTTTGGCTTCGAAACACACAGAATATCAATTTCAAACTCTTTACCATGCATCTCTAACATTCCACGTACCGACTCGCCATTCATTCCTTGTACAGTCGTCAACAACGGGGCCTGTCTGTTTCGAAGTTGACCGTCCCTTGTAGCCAGATCTATCCGAGGAAATTGTATTGTTCTCTTGAGTAGTACCATAGCGGGTAGGCCGGTTACTAGCCAAATAGTGACGACGAAAAGACCATAATGGATAGATTTAAAAGCAGTACATTACGTTTGTTTTCCCACATTGAGAGAATGCACAACTCAAGGTTAACGAAGCCAATATATGTGGGTGAGGTTAAATAAAACCGGGCTGAATGTAGTAGAATGTATGATAAAAGAAAGACAGATCAGGAGTTTTAAAAATACAAGAACATGTCAAAGACAATGTACGAATCTTCCGGAATCTACTTACTAGCCAAATCGTGTCCCGGTCGATGTAGCATTCCTTACTAACGGTATCGTACTACTAGCGGAAGGTTATTTCTCCACTGCCCCGACACGAAAGGAAAGTAGGAAGTAGAAATATAGAAAGATATAAATAATAATATGGAGTGTATACTTACTGTATGAATATATATATATATATATATATATATATATATATATATATATATATATATATATATAGGAAATATTAAATGAATATGGCGTCAATAAACGTCTAATAAACGTAATAAGGGCAGTATACAACGGTAGTCGGGCATGTGTTAGGGTGAGAGGAGGTGTGAGTGAATACTGAGCAAGGAGTGGGGCCAGACTGTGTGATGTCACCGTGGTTTTTCAATGTATACATGGATAAATGTGTTAGACAAGCATATACCGATACAAATGGTGTAATGGCTGGTGACGTAAATGTACGACTTATAATGTATGCAGATGACACAGTCATATTAAGTGACAGTGCGGATGAGCTACAAACTGCTTTGAGGAAGTCTGACACAGTCTGTGAGAGCGTCGATCTAAAGGTAAACGTGAACAAAACTAAGATCGTGGTGTTCAATTGGGAAGGTGGAAACGATAGTAGAGTACTAAGTCTGCAAGATGAAATTGTGGAGCAAATGGACGAGGTGGTATATCTGGGTAGAATGTTCACTGCAGGTAGTACAATAGAGGGCGAGATTAGACAAAGGGTCAATGCTGGAAGGAAAGTGATTGGAAGTATGAGGACGATAAAGAGAAACGAAAGCATAGGCCTAGTTGCGAAACGAGCAGTATATCATGGCGTGTTAGTCGCGTCAGTATTGTATGGAAGTGAGACATGGGTATGTCAAAAACCATGAAATTTAGGGACACCCTATATATACATATATATATATATATATATATATATATATATATATATATATATATATATATATATATATAGGGTGTCCCTAAATTTCATGGCCAAAATGATAATGAAAGTTACTTACGTGGAAATAAGCCAATTTAACCAAACTTGCCTTAGTCCAAAAGTTGATAATAACGAAGGTACAGGGTGTCAAAGTTGAAAAAATAAATCACATTTTCTTTCATACCTTTCGAATGCTTTGAGCTATAAAATTTCTTGTGATGAGAAATTCAAGTTTATCATCGATTTCGGCGTATTTCCGAGAGGGCGCTGCAAGCGACCCTTAGGGCATGCTTAAACGGGTACCACTTTTTTGTGCTACACTGTAGGCCCTTTTAGTATGAAATAGTAGTTTTCCCTACCTTTTCTGCTTAAAAAAGGTATACCTTCTTGATATCGCTAAGACCACCGGTTTCCGAGAAAAACGCATCAAAAGCTCACGATGCACGCAAATTACCCAAAAGTATAATAATAATTCATAATAATAATAACAATAATTCATAAAGCCCATTTATTGAAAAAAAGAAAGAAGAATGAAGTTTTCCAAGTACAAAAATTATTGAAGAAAAACAAAAATAATAATTAACAATATGAAGAACACAGTTAAATAATTAAATTGCATTATTATCAACCAAAGCTAAATAAAGATTAAAGAAATAAAATTATGTTATGTAAATTTTGTTTTAACAAGTCCAATTAATGAACTTTTCCGGATGGTATTTAATTTGCTAATTCAAAAAATGTTCAAAATTTCCACCATTTTCCTACATGCACAAGTAAATTCCTTTAAAAAATTACATTGTACTCTGGACAATACTTCAGGACTATTCTTCAATAAATTGGCTTCGTGAATTATCCTTGCCAACAATACTTCTTGCGTATTACTGGGGATGCACAAACTTTTGATTTCAAGGCACCCCACAAAAAAAATCGCAGGGTGTCAAGTCCGGTGATCGACCCGACCAGTTCACAGGTGCGACACCTCCTCTTCCAATCCAGCGTTGTGGATATACGTGATTTAAATGTTGTCTGACATTTAAAGTAAAATTAGGAGGTACGCCATCATGCCCAAATCAAAGGTCACGACGAAGGAGTAAGGGTAAATCATTCAATAAAGTAGGTAAATTTTGTATTAAAAGCTGAGATACCTATCTCCATTCAACCGATTTGGCAGTACAAAGGGACCAATAATAAAAGTGTCTACAATTCCAGCGCAGATATTTACATGAGATTGATGCTGATAATGATATACTCTCGTTTCATGAGGGTTTTCAACAGCATAAACATGTTCATTATGAACATTGAAAATACCTTATCTAGTAAACAAAATTTTTTTACTAAAATTTGGATTTTCGATTCTTCTATGAATCGACAGAAAGCTAAACGTTGATCAGGATCCATGGGCAATATGTCTTACACTTTTCGAATCTGAAAGGGGTGCAACAATTGTTCTTGAAAAACTCTATGAGCTGATGATTTCAAAATTCCCAATTGAAATCCTACTCGTCGTCTTTGGATTTATTATATATATTGTATATATATATATATATATATATATATATATATATATATATATATATATATATATATATATATATATATATATAGGGACCGCCATAAAGTTGGACACATGTGGGAAAAATTCTTATTATTGAAATTTCTGAAAAACTCTATTAGCGGTTCGTTTCTGCATGCCTGACAACCAAAAAATCTATTGTGACATTTGTCACGTGACCATAGATATGGGGGAATTTTGAAAAATGTTAACCATGATGCCGAAAAATCGGTCAAATTGACAAGATATCGAAAAATTGTATTAAGAAAATATATTTAGAATGTAACCAATATACCCATATACCAATTTTCAACCAAATCAGAAAAAGGTAAAAAATACCATTTATTCCCCTCTGCTTTTATTACGAAACATCATTAAATCTTGTTTTACCTGGAAATAGCTTTAATAATATAAATTACATCATTTTAGGTCAAAATTAATCAAATATTAGTAAAAGAGACAATTTGTGAAAGGAAAATTTAGAAAATACGATTTAACCTCGTCACTGGTTGTGTTCATGCCCTATATATTGAAGCGCATGACCTGATCTAATATTTTTAACCGGTAATTAAAATGTAAACGAACTAATACTTGTAATTAAAACTTAACAACACATTATTTATACTTATTAAATTTAATATTGATTAGTACATTTCAAATTAGCCGTATTTTTAATGTGATAAGTTGGCTTTGGAAAATTCAAATATTTCGGCTTATAAGGATGAAAATTATTGCTCTTTAAAGTGCACCTCAAAATTTAAAATACCTAACATTATGTAATTTAGTTATTAAAACCATTTCCAGGTAAAACAAGTACCAAAATACTGTCAAACCTATCTGAACTGTTTGTTTCAACCTCGTAAAAATATAACCTAACAATAACTCAAAATAAATAAATAACCAATTTGGTAAATAATAGTTACATCTATTCACTGTGCCCTATCCTAAATTAAAATAAACGTAATGATCTGTTCATAACTCAGATATCATGTGTATATATATATATATATATATATATATATATATATATATGTATATATGTATATAATTCTTTTCTTTTACTTACATAATTTTCTATCACATGTTTCAATTAGATTGTTCCCTACGCGATTCTTGGTTCACGTGCTACTTAGCGGACTTGCTGCTGTTTATTTGCGAGAAAATGTTTTGTTTAATTCAGATTTCCGTTAGAGTGAGAGATAACTTAACCTAACTTAAGTTAATCTTCACGCCATTCCTTTGTGGGGTAGGCAAAACAATCCCTGCCTCTTATTTATTTTTAGTTCACAATCATTCTCCATGTTTTCCTATCTCCGCATACTTCCCTTGCTTCCGCAAGATTCATACATTGTCTCTGACATGCCTTTTCATTTTTTAAACTCCTTACCATTTTTTCCTTTGTCATACCTTCTACTACATTCAGACACGTTTTACGCGGCCTACCAGATACGGCCTTACCTAACCTCACCCACATATATTCGCCGTTAATCTTGGTTTGTTCATTCTCTCAATGTGACCAAACCAACTTAATGTACTATTTTTATATGTCTATCACCGTCTTTTCCTCACCAGACTCCGTTACTATGTAACCATTCTTTATTTTGTCCCTTTTCGTTTTACCACGTGTGCTTCTCAGGAATCTCATACACACGACTTTTA
The DNA here is from genome assembly GCA_036346205.1 of Vesta saturnalis. NCBI lineage: Eukaryota > Metazoa > Arthropoda > Insecta > Coleoptera > Lampyridae > Vesta > Vesta saturnalis. Next base: position 461,485 of record JARFJB010000005.1, read on the forward strand.
TTTTTCTTTCGTGCTTTTTTTGACATACTCATGTCTCACTTCCATACAATACTGACGCGACTAACACGCCATGATATACTGCTCGTTTCGCAACTAGACCTATGCTTTCGTTTCTCTTTATCGTCCTCATACTTCCAATCACTTTCCTTCCAGCATTGACCCTTTGTCTAATCTCGCCCTCTATTGTACTATCTGCAGTGAACATTCTACCCAGATAAACCACCTCGTCCACTTGCTCCACAATTTCATCTTGCAGACTTAATACTCTACTATCGTTTCCACCTTCCCAATTGAACACCACGATCTTAGTTTTGTTCACGTTTACCTTTAGATCGACGCTCTCACAGACTGTGTCAGACTTCCTCAAAGCAGTTTGTAGCTCATCCGCACTGTCACTTAATATGACTGTGTCATCTGCATACATTATAAGTCGTACATTTACGTCACCAGCCATTACACCATTTGTATCGGTATATGCTTGTCTAACACATTTATCCATGTATACATTGAAAAACCACGGTGACATCACTCAGTCTTGCCCCACTCCTTGCTCAGTATTCACTCACACCTCCTCTCACCCTAACACATGCCCGACTACCGTTGTATACTGCCCTTATTACGTTTATTAGACGTTTATTTACGCCATATTCATTTAATGTTTCCCACAGCTTCTCCCTATTCACTCTGTCGTATGTTTTCTCCAGATCTGCAAACGTACAATAGAGCTTCTTTTTAAACACTTTTATATCACCTGCTGGAGAGCAACCATCTGATCGATACATTCTCTTCCTGGCATGAAAACACCCTGCACATCCCAACCCTTAGTTTGTGTAGTTTCTCGTATTCTATCAATCAGTACTCTTCCAATTACTTTACAAGATGCGCTGAGAAAACTTATTCCCCTGTAGTCCTTGCAATCACTCTTGTTCCCCTTATCCTTATACAGTAGTACAATGATCGCACTCTTCCAATCCCTCGCATTCCACACGTATAAGCTTTGCACCCTCATACTTTAGCATTTCACCAGTGATTTCATTTATGCCTGCTCTCTTGCGCTGAAATTTAATTAGATTGGGAGAGCTCGCATAGATTAACAATAATTACATCGATCGTCAGTCATTGGTGAAGGATTCTTGTTTGTAAAAGGGGACCTGTGACGTGTCGGCTACAGTATCCGGCGTCCGCCCAGATTAATTATGTTTTAGGGACATCCTCCACCGCCGGAAACACCGTGAATTATCCCTGGTTGAGACTTGTTTCCACCCCTAGAACGGAGAACCCGATACCCGTAACCCGCCCAGGACTGGTCCGTAAAATAAAATAGATAGCGTAACTTATAATTTATTCTGACTAAATTTTTTCCCAAACGAGTCTAGATTTGTGTATTGGTGTGCGTTCAGGGCAGGGTTCACTCGCCACCACTGTAACATCCTTGCATGCTATACAACATTTGTTTTTCCGATGAGAGTTCTTTCTTCCTACATGGAAATATTAATTGTAGGTACTGGAGCGATAGTAATCCTAGAATAACAGGAGAGTCACGTACACAACATCCTGAAAAGTTAAACGTTTGGGCAGGAAGGTTTGTTAGGTTATCTTATGCCCGTTGCACTTGATAATTATTTCATACTTAAGATTAACTGGAGTTAATTATTTAAATTTGTTGGAGGTGCATATTGAACACATAATGACGGAGGAAATTGTAAATTCTACTGTTACAGGCCAAATATTCATTAGTGCATCAGTCCGTAAAGGCAATTTGCGCGCACGGCATAGCCCAGTGGTGTGGGCGGGGTTCTCTGCAAAAGGGCACTCGTCATAACTACAAAAGTGTCAAAATCGGTTAAAAAAATGTCAAAAAGGCGCCACCTATTAGATACGTTTATAGCGGGAAAAAGTCATGAACTACATCTTAATAATGGTCTAACAGGGAATCATAATGTTCACTCAAAATAAAACTGTCATCTCTACTAAAATTCTACTTCAAAAGTATAAACGCAAAGTCCAACTAAACTTCGATGGAATCCTAAGCTTTATATAAAAGCCGCAAAATTGCGATTTTAAACTAAAACTGGTTAAACATTTCGATAAACTTCAACATCAAAATTATTGTCTCGACTAACCAAAAAAACTGACCAATACGGTAATTAATTATTCAATTTAAAATGCGTCACAACAAAAGTGAACATCGATATCGGGGTGTAGTGTCTAAATTCGGAAAATACACAGCTGCCATAACAAATAAAACAAATTGACGCACCTGTTTGGCAATCTCAGACACTACGGCGTCCACAATCGGTATGTTGACTCCTATAAAAATAACTTAAAAAAATATTGCGACCACTCGCAATAAGCCAATAAGCTAGGTGTTGGGTCAACGACCAATTTATTTTGTAATTACGTTACGGTATGAGTATTAAAACTTATCGTCAACTTCAACTTAATCAACTAGATCAGAATAACTAATTATCTCTCAAATTATTACATTAAGGCTTGAATTAAGTAATAAAGCAACAAACAAAATTGTCATCGTAAAGTTATGTAAACCTACAATTTCGGTAAAACCAGTAAATCACTCAATAACTGAATGCAACTCAAAACATCCAAACTTTTAGATTTTGAAAAGAGATAGTAATGCAAACGCGCGAAAAAAGCAACGTTGCAGCTGTGTACACTAAAAAAACACTACACTTAATAAACACTATACGTATATTGAAATTTAATAAAAATTAAAATAAACAATTGGTATTTTGTTCGAAACACATTGAACTAAATTTTGTATCGTAAAATTTCTAATAAAACTGATGTAAATTGAGTCTTGCAAATTTATCTACATTAAATATTTAAACAAATAACACCATAAATAAATTTTAATCATAATAATAATTTCGTTGAACACATAAATTTGACAAACGGTAATATGTAATTTTATCTGGCAAAATCAAAATGAAATACAGATAAACACCATCTGACGTACGAATGAATACTTTTTATATACTGAATTGATATCTAAACGTTAGTTAAATAATCTCAAACAAAAGGCATATTCATTCGCCCAAATCAGTACAAACATTTTATTAAAATCACCAACACAAATTCAGAAAAATATGTAGTTACCTTCACCTTCACACAAAAGTAATCCATCGAACTTCCTTTCTTTTGCAAAACAGCACGGCAATGGACTTTTTGATATTTAATCCACGTGAACCAATAACTCCTGTAAAATGATCTTTACGCAACCTTCATTAACGGCTAATTTTAAACCAAAACCTATATATATATATATATATATATATATATATATATATATGTGTGATATATATATATATATATATATATATATATATACAGGGTGGTCCGAATTTTATGCTCATAACTTCGAGGGCGTATTCTACTTTAAAAAATAATATAAGTTTTCGATATAAACATATATCCAAAAATCCTTCGTTTCCAAGATACAAGGTGTCAAAGTTTTGTAAAATTTTTCGATTTTTTTTAATAGGTTCCACAGTTTTTCAGGTATTGATTCGAAATTTGGTAAGTTATTACCTTATCAAGAAGCATTAATTTTAGTATTTTAATTTTTTTTTAATTCTACAGGGTGGTCTATTTTTGGGGGTGTCGGTACATTAATCCCCCACAAACTTTTTTGTGGTACGCCCCTGGTGTATTTTGATTATAGATTTAGATTTCTTATTCAATTTAGAAAAAAAATTGTATTTTGAGTTTTTTTAGTAAAGTGCACGATTTTCGAGATAAATGAGAAAAACTGTTCAAAAACATAGGAATTTTAGTTTACCGCTTTTCCGCATTTTTCTCAAAAACAATGCGTTTCTCGAACAAATGTAACTTATGAAGAATTGTTTAAATGTAATTGACATACCAAGTTTTTTTTTTAAGTAAATGTAGCACTCCGAAGAAGTTTGGGGGGAAAAGAGTTTCTGAAACCCAAAAAAATAGGACACCCTGCTAGTAAATCTGCGAAGATAATTAGAGTAGGCTATGATGCATAGCAATCATTTGATATCTGACATTTTTGACAACTTAAAACGTAAATAAAGTTTAATTGCGTTTGCGTGTAAACAATTCAGTTGAATTTATTTAAGTGTTTACGTGTTTTTTAAAATGCCTAATGTGTTTACAAACGCCGAATATGCGGATATACATTTTATTTACGGTTTCACTAATGGAAATTCTTCTGAAGCGGTTAGGGAATATCGTCGGAGATTTCCCAATAGAAGACAACCTGACATAAAAGTGTTCAGGGAGGTACATCGTCGATTTAGAGAAGGTGGTTTAAAAAAAAACGTAAGTGGTCTTGATATACGGAATGACAGACATAGACCTGAAATATTGCGTTTGTTTAACAATAATGATCGCTTAAATTCTCGTGCTGCTGCAAGACAACTGAATGCTCAAAACCTACGGGTATCCAAAAGTTAAGTTTTACGAACATTGCATAAGGATAACAGAAAATCATTTCACTTACAACCCGTGCAACATCTAAGGCCTGGAGATGTTCCAAAACGAATTGAAATTTGCAACTGGATTATAAGATCGGTTGAAAGAGACAACTCATTTTTACGGAAAATATTGTGGACGGATGAGTCTACATTTATTCGCTGAGGGGTAGTAAACTACCATAACCTCCATGTTTGGAGCAATCAAAATCTACGTCAAATCAGGCCGCGGTCCTTCCAGACCGAATTTAGCTTAAATGTATGGTTTACCCCCCGGGTAAATTCACAAGTATTTTTGAATTTTCTTAAAAATGATTTGCCCATTTGTTTGGAAGATGTTCCGCTAGATTTAAGGCACTAAGCTTGGCTACAAATGGATGCTGCACCAGCACATTTTGGAAAAAACGTACGCGAATGGTGCGATATAAATTTTCCGCAAAAGTGGATAGGACGGTTAGGAAGAGATGTGGACCATGTACCAGCAATAGGGCCAGCCGCCTGGCCGTCTAGATCTCCCTATTTGACCGTTCTCGACTTTTTTGTGTGGGGTTATCTTAAAGACGTAGAGCAGCTACATGCGAGGATCGAGGAAGCATGTGAGACCCTGCGCAATAGACCACATCAATTATCCGATGCTGTAAACTCAACCTATCGTCATTGCCAAATGTGCATTAATTCAAATGGATTTCATTTTGAACAAAATTTATAAAATTTTAAATAATATGTGTGTACATATTTATTGTAGTTAATTAAATAATTGGTGTTTGTAATTTCGTTTATTAAAGTTAAAAAATCTCGAAATTCGTGCACTTGACGAAAAAAAAGCAAGAAACACAATTTTTTCTAAATTGAACAAGAAATCTAAATCTGCAATCAAAATACACAAGGGGCGTACCACTAAAAAATTTGTGGGGGATTAAGGTGCCGACACCCCCAAAAATGGACCACCCTGTAGAATTTTAAAAAATTTAAAATACTTAAATTAATGCTTCTTGATAAGGTAGTAACTTTACCAAATTTCAAATCAATATCTGAAAAACTGTGGAAGTTATTAAAAAAAATCGAAAAATTTTAAAAAAACTTTGACACCCTGTATCTTGGAAACGAAGGATTTTTGGATATATGTTTATATCGAAAACTTATATTATTTTTTAACGTAGAATACGCCCTCGAAGTTATGAGCCTAAAATTCGGACCACCCGGTATATACATGTATATATATATATATATATATATATATATATATATATATATATATATATATATATATATATATATATATATATATATATATATATATATATATATATATATACAGGGTTCCCCATAATAGGCTACCCATTTTAATATTTGCATTAAAATTTTTTTAGTTAACAAAACAAACCATTTATTATACTAAATTATAGCTAACTCTTTGGGATTTATGATAACTTATAAATATTTGGCTAACTTAATTCTAACTTTTGAAAATCACGTCTTCTAAATGACCTCCACCAACTTCAACACATTTTTCAATATTAGATAAAAAGTGGTTCATTACACGGCGTAGCAAACCTTCGTCTATTGCTTCAACTTCTTCACGAATTTTGACTTTGAGTTCCTCGATTGTACCTGGACGACTTGCAAACAATATCCCCACAGGAAAAAATCGGGTGCCGTTAAGTCGGGGGAGCTCAAAGGCCAACGCAAATCTCCGTATCGAGAAATGCGTCGGCCATTACACATTTCTCGCAGAACACTCATTGAGTTTCTGGCGGTATGACCTGTTGCCCCATCTTGTTGGAATAGTAAGGCATTGTTTAGTAATCCTCGTCTATTTAATTCTGAAATGAGGAATGTCTCTAGCATGTTTACGTAGCGCTCGGATGTTACTGTTACAGCGCGGTTATTTTCATCCTCAAAAAAATATGGACCATTAATACCAAAGATCCTACTCCACACCACACAACTTTTGGACTATGGAGGTTCTGTGTAAAAATTTCACGAGGATTTTTATTTGACCAGTATCTAAAATTCTGTTTATTAACCATGCCGTTCAAATAAAAATTTGCTTCGTCGCTCATTAGGAGACTGTGAATTGCTCCTTGATGTAAATCCAAAAATGCTAACCTTGCTTCTTTATCTTGATTGCTAAGGTCCTGTGCCATTTGGTATTTATAGGGATGAAATTTTAAATCCCTTTGAAGAATTCGATCTAAGCTTCCCTTTGATATTCCTAGGATAAGGGTTTGTCGATTAGCAGACCTTTTAGGACTTCTCGTAAACGCAATTCTAACTCTTTCAATATTTTCTGGTGTACGAACTGTTCTTCGACATCCAGGCTTCTTCAAATTTTGTACAGAAACATTTTCACGCCAATGACGAACCCATAACATAACAGTTTTACGATTTGGCGAGTGACCCCTATTGTTGTTATTAAACTGACGCCGGAATGCACGCCTAACTTCTTCTATCGAATTGCTTCTTATGTAAGTTTCTAAACAAAACACACGTTGTTGGACTGAGTAATCCATGAAAGTTCAAACGGATGTTGAAATAATGTCTCAAAGCAAAAAAGTTAAATAATTATTGATGAAAACTAACAAACTTCTCGTAGTAAAATGACGTTACTCGAAATTATTAATTAATAACTTATTTGTGATAGGCGCCTACCTGTTTAATAACTAACTTAAATCCCAAAGACTACAGAAGATAATCCCACAGAGACCAACTTATTTAGTTATCTCGTAGGGAATTTATTAATAAAATAAAATGGTAGTCGATTATGGGGAACCCAGTGTATATATATATATATATATATATATATATATATATATATATATATATATATCACTTTATTTACTTAAAACCTATTAAAGCGTCAACTATACAGCAAATTTGTTCTTTATCATGGCCAGCTATGTACTCGAAACAAACATATAGTCGAAAGCATTCTTTACAAATTATCCTCCATAAAGGCGATATTCATTCAAAAGAAATAAGGTTCGCACTAGCAGTGAACACGTAACCATAGTCTGTCAATCACTGACAATGGTATACGATACCATATTATTCCACAGAGATGGTGAGTAATCACTATCCCCCTTGAAGGGATAACAGGGAATCTACTCCCACGAAAGCTATTTCACCACATAAGAAGATTCCATTTGCCTCCAACACACATTTCGAGTACGCGCCGGGACCGCGATAACGGGAGTCTACATCACTGCTTCTCTAACCCAAGACTGCCTTCAACATCCTTCAGAATTCACCACATTGGATTTTACCCACTTAAATTTTAAATAACCATTTATCAAAAGGACTGCTTAAATTTTTAATGCGCGCCAAAGACGACTAAAATCAAAATCCTACGGGAAAGTTGCATCACCACAAAAAAACACACACTATAGCTGGGATTTTTAGGTACTAAAAACATAAAAAATAGTTACGTTTTGTAAAGATCCAGCAGCCTTTACCAAAATTTTTCTGCTTAATTACTTGTTAATTATCCCGTGTTAAATCAAATAACATGAAATTACACAAGATTGCACAACAAATAATTCTTTTATCTCCTCTGACGTAGATTAAAAAAATACCATCGAATGTTTTTACATCAGAGTAATCTCCGCCAATCGCGACTTGAGGATCCTTGTACAGAAGCCCGATCCACCCACCGCGGATTAGCTTTAAAAAAACGCGAAGTGCTACCGGAAATAATAATATCCAGACCGCGTGCGCCTCCCGTACTTAGTTTCGTCACTACCGAATTGTCGATTGTCACGTGCATCCTGAGCCGTCGCGATACTCGCCGCCGCCTGAGAATCTGCTCCAGCTAACCGATCACCTGGCCGTCGTATTCGGAGATTGAAAGTACGCGAGATGAGTATACAAACATAATAAAATACTTATCTTTTTTGTACAAACAGCACACCAGACCCCCAGATAAACGACGGGTTGTAGAGCCCGGAAGTTTTCTCATATTTCCAGTTCACACATCAAAATGTGCCATGACGGGGTAAAGCCTGGCGTCACCTTATACAAACATATACACACCTCATAAGTTGCCACGATGGGCTGTAGAAGCCCGAAGTCGGCTTCTACAACCATAACCATATACAAACCAGCATGGTGGCACGGTGGGCTCTAACGCCCAGCAGTCATCATTCATTTACTCCGGTGTCAAGAAGGGTAATCTCTCTAATTCTACCACTCCCCTGGAAGATACGTCTAAAAAGCATAGTACGGGTTAGTCCCAGAATCTATTAGACGTCTCTGCATTTAAACAATCAGCACTCACCATTATACTAACACACCTTACAAAAAGAAATACCAAAGACACCCAGAGGTACTCGCAACTGCTAACGATACTGCGAGAAGCTACTTCCGCATCCTAACCGGGAAGCGCCCGTTAAATTGCACCAACCGCAGTTAAATACGCTACAGACTGATTAAACACCACATAGTTCCTAACGATCTCCCGCAAGTCCGAAACACTTGCATAATTGTTTAATTTCGATTACGCCGTAATAAAAATCGCGTAAGTCAACCACCTTAATTTAATTCGTTCTTAACAACTAACAAAAGGTATGTGACGAATATGCAATCCCGTTTTTGTATTTAAATTAAATGCGAAATAAACAACGTTTATAATAACGTGCAAAACTGTTTAAATGATGTACGATTTACCTCTTAAATAAAAACAAATTTTAATAAATCAAAAGCAAATAAGTCCCGTAATAAATTCCCTGTATTTAATAATTAGAGCAAATTTCATTCATTTGTACGCGTTTTAAAGTAATAGCCGCTTTCTTATAAATAAGCTTTATTTAAATACGTTCTAAATTAATTAATCCTGGTTATTTAGAGGATTGAGAATTCATTGTAATAAATAATCAATCGTGCACGAACAAATTACATTCGGAAACGTATAAATATCAACCTGTCCTTTGTGAAGAATTTCAAGTACTGAATTCACATCTATTCAGTCTGAAAGCAAAATCATATATAAGAATAGTCATGCGGACCAATTTTGCTTTAACTTATTGATTTTTCTTAGGAACTGACCTGCTCGAAACGCCAGCGCAGACCTTGACTTATACACCTTTAGGTAGTACCGGAACATTTCAGCACGGCGCCTCCTGGTTTTTTCTTAGTCAGGACCGACTTTAAGATTTTCTAAATAATTTTAGAGTCATCTTTATCCGAATTGTTGTATAATACGCCCTCAATTGAACAGCAATAATTTCTATTTTCACAAAAACGTCTCAGGACCCGGTAAGCCGACCACCTGCAGCCGAAAGGCGTTCTTCCAGGAGAGGGCGGCCCAAGGGAAGTGTACATATTTTATCCTTTTTTTATTTTGTTCATAGAGTTATTATTAATTTTAGGAATGACTTATTTTAGTTCCTTTTTTTTACTTAGCATTGTAACAATAGGATAATATACGTTTAAACCATTTTATTCTAGTTATTCAAGGTGAACAGTGTTAAGCCTGAATACCCCATCTTGTTGAAATAGACACGATTGAGTTAGTTGGAGGCAAATTAAAATAAATAATTTGAATTTCTGTAAGCAAAGTGGCTTGCAGTTTAAGAGGTACCAAAAAATGCAAAATAGGTACAATGCTTTGTAAATTAGGTGCAATAAATTAGATTTAGGTGCAAAAAAAGTAAAAACTCCATCGGCAACTCAAAATAAAACACTTCATATTCATGAAAAGTTTATTTTTATACAAGACTAATCATTCTGATCAAGTGGTAGCTAATATTGCCTATTCTTTATTGTTACTGTAACATACAATTTTTTCAATGTTGTCAGAATTCAAACTATGACGCTTCAGTTAAAATGTTTTTATATAAGGAAAAGGATCGTTCAACATCGCAAGACATAACTGGTATAAACTGAAAAGCGTTTGCATCATTAGCTGTAAGACCGTCCGGTAATTGAACCTCTTCTCCAGAATAAATTTTAACCAAACCGTTAATTGCACCAAACCTAGGGTTTCTCTTGGTAACACCTTCTAATTTTTTTTAAAGTAGAGCCCACCCTTCCTTCACACAGTTGTATATGAAATTTAACATTATTGAATATTTTCATCGATTACTTAAGCGGCAGACCTACTGATTCGAATTTTGTTATGCTTTCAGAAATGATTTTGAAGTTAGTAGCAATATACACAAGTTGACTATGTACACCAGATGTAGAAAAATATTGTTGTGCTTTTTGTATGCAGACTGCAGACGTAGAATCAAAGCCCATTACAACCTTAAACAGATCGATTTAAATTTTAAAAGAATAAAACACAAAAAACCGAAAACTAACCGGTTTAATACCATCAAAATTTTCACAATAAAAAGCCACTGTATTTAGCCATGTTCCCCACCTGGTTGCAATCGGTTCAGGAGGCAAAGGTGTATTGGGTAGCATTTCAAGTGGGGCTTTTAAAAAGATTTTCTTTGTATTTGATATTAATTGGTTCAATTTTTAAAATTTATTGCCTATAGTTTAACTATACGATGGAGTGTATGTGCCAAACACGTAAAATGAATAAGTTTTGGGTAAAAAATCTTGAGGCTGGATGAACACTTTAGCGTATTTAATTCCTTCAGGCCACAAAATAGCTTATTAACAGTTTAATAATTTTAATAATTTTACGATTAAATAGCACCTACAAACAGAATCATTTATATATCGGGCTACAGTAGCGTGGTTGGTTTTATCTAAAACCCGGCATGCGAGCAAATGTGGAACACCAGGTCCTTCTGCAAAAGCTTTTCCCACAATTACATTGGCAATATATCTACCGCCGCTATCTGTTGTTTGATCAGCACAAATCCAAATATCTCGATTTCCTATATCTCTGCGTATGTATTCAATTGCCCTAAAAGTAAGGTTAGAATTTTTTAAACATAATGTTAGTAAATCGATGAAGATAAATTTACCTGACCGTTTAGATAAAGTTGTTCTATCTGAACAGTTTTTCCGCAATACCTTTCCAGAAAGTCTTTAAATTGTGAGCAGTCTAATTTCGCCCACGGTATGTTTACCGCAACAAAGGCAAGTAAAAACGAGATTTTTCATTTAAAGAAGAATTTTCGTTAATTTGCGAATGCTTCTCCGATTTATTTTGATGTTATTTATGTTTCTTGCTTTCCTCATGTTGCGTTAAGTGAGATTTTTGTTCAGAAGGAATCTGAAAGCCACAAGAAACTAATTTTTAATCTAAACCTGACCCTACTTAATTTTTATACATACAATTTTAGAACAAACTCTTCAAAATAATGCATTCCAGTCTATGCGAAACACTTTTTCTTTACCTTTAAGCCACTCAGTTACTAAGTCCACTTTCTTTTGTTTCTGCACATATAAGTATATAACGACAGATCAAGTGTCGGATAGCGCTGTGTTGGCGGAAGTGGCTCACATTCCAGCACCGGATGTACCAGTATTTTGTTTTGTTCTGTACCAGAAAAAGTTTAGGTACTAACCTAAGAAAATAGGCATCATTTCTAAAAAGTGACAAAATAGGCGAAAAAGGTGTAATCAAATTAAGTTCACATGATAGCTTGTTCCCGAATCAAATTTTGGTATAATAAAAAACGCAATCTTAGGAACTGTGGCAGATAGGTATTTAAATTAAAATGCCAGCTATGCACATCACACAAGGGGCCTGTTTTTAAATGTAATTGATATCTAGTAAGTTGCGACACTAACCCTTAACGCCTCGTATCTAAAAGCGAAACTCGTTATTGAAGACCAAAAATGTTATCGAAAACTCCAGTCAACCTGTCGCCAGAAACATTCTTAAAAACTGAGATATATGCTTTCTACTCTATATTTGAATACAACGTAACAATTTTAATATGATATATAATTTTCCAACGGCGAAATTTCAACGACAATGCTTATTGCGATTGACAAAATTTACAAAACACGAACAACTATTATTTACAAAAAAACTACCTAATCCTCAACAACCTTAGTAAAAGGCCTCGCGGTGCCAATCGTAAACCAAATCTTAATTCAAACTTTCATCTAAATTTGGTAAAGAAACCAAAACTTAGGGATTCTAAACGCGATTACCATTTGTTAAAGTTTGTAAAAAAAAACGTTCCAATCCAAAAGCTTCCACGAATTTATGCGTTATCAAGTACAATTTCATGAACTTACACTACATTTCAGAAGTCTGGTATTAATGAATAGATTATAATCTCGAAACTGACGGGAATTATTCGATACAATCACGACCACGTGACACTACCCGAATTATATTTTAATGTATGGACATCTTATCGGGTTTGAGTACGTTGTAGGAGCATAAAAATATGTTTGTTTTTGTGTATAATGGGTATTTGCATTTACTTTAAATATAATATACGATTCTATTATAAAATGTATTATTAATTATGTATTTTGCTTCTTTTGTTTATATACGTGACTGTTATTTAAACAATAGATCGAATTGGATTTAAATTGACAATCAATAGGGCTAATACATTTATTTGCTTGATATTATTTACATATGGAATGATTTTGTCTAATTCAAAATTTTTGATCTTGTCTTTAGCACGGAGGTGCCTCTGATAAATTAGTAACTTAACTTTAGTTTCGTTAACTGTTACTGACTACAATGATCAACGGTGGCGAAAAAGCCCTATCGAAACGTATAATTGTTTCATTTTTGGACCATCGCCGGCAATCGCACTACTTTTTAACTTATTAGTGTTAATATTAAACCTATTTCTATATTGTTAAATAAAAGTGATTCTAATGAATTCAAGAAGTATCTTTTAAAGGCCATAGTCATTCCATATTTTTTGTTAATTTAATTTATTTTCGTTAAATAATTGGCCACATTTATTTTGTAATCTCAAGGTTTTTCCCAGAGTTAAAGTAAGAATTAATTTGTGCAGATTAAGATTTCCCTCGTAGAGATAAAAATAACTTTTTCTAAACGTGAGAGCTGATTACAAAGATATATAACTTTTTACAACTCTATTATACATTTATTTGTATTTGTGTTAAGTGGATAATAATAAATTAATGAAGTTATAATATTGAATACGTAAATAGGGTTTGGAAATGAATGGATTCATTAAACAATTTAATTGCGTATTAAAAATTATATACAAAAACACAAGCGCAACAACCATTCTGAAAAATATTGCGCACTTACACTATTAGCGACCTCTTACATCTAACAGGGAAAACACTATCTTTATTACACGATTCTACAACTAATAATACAGAATCAATCATAACTAGCTTTTCACCCGCAAAATATTGCGTTTAAAATTAAGTTTAATGATGATAATGAAACGTAAAAATAAATTAAATACAAACGCATATATGTAAATGGACAAGATGGCTGCTAGACTTTTTTAAAAAAATTAAAACCTTAAAATAAAATTCTGGTTCCGTTAATTCTTTCTAACCAAAATTACCTTCATATCAAAAAAAATCATAGAAATCCGTCAAGCGGTTGTCTCCGGTTGTCTCACAATCTGCGTGAACTAAATGACCCGATTATTTTAATATACCGGGTGTCAACTAAATCATTATACATACCTTAATTTTGTTAAAACAGGAGATAGAAATCTGAAATTTGGGGTAAAGATTTAGTGGACAAAAATACATTTTCTGGCATTAAAACAGCTGGCTATCACTTCCGGTTTTACCGGAAGTTGCCTAATTACAAAATAATTCAATGAATAATCCAAAAATATTATTTATTTTTAATCTCTTAATTAGAATTTATAAAATTCTGCTTGCTTAAATAGTTAGTATTTGTGATTCTACGTTGTATGAAAATTACTAATGTTTAGAAAAAAAATTCACCAATATTTCAAATAGAAAGCTCTAAATACTAAATACCCATAAGGAAGTAAATTAATTTTACTGTCTAAAAACAATCCAACAAAAGTTCTACATCATGTGTTGTAAAATAATAGTAAGAAGTAAAATACTGTTCTTTCAAGAATGTCCACATTTAGAATAAAATTCAGATTACATTAGCTCAGTATGCTTTGAAAAAACAATTGAATGCAAACTCTTCGCAGTGTTAAAAACGCAGGGCATGAAATACCTACTATTTGGATTCATTAACCCACTTATTCCTGAACATCAATAAATAATTCTACAATGTTTGTTTTTGGAGAATGAGTTTAATATCATCAAAATATAAGTTTAAGAAAAAACAAAAAAAATTAGACATCTAGTTTACAAAAAAAAGACGGTCCTACATGTAGGACGTCAGGAGCTTAAGGTACTATTTGGTATGGTAGTCGACAAAACAGCGCACATGAACACCAACATCGCATTTCTTACATTTTGTTGTCGTTTTCATATGACAATGACGACATTTAATTTGTTTTTCGATTGGTACTACCATATGATCGAGTCTGTCGAACCTGGAATCGCAGTTCTCCCTTTGACTCGGTCTTTCGGTTAAATAATCCCTCGAATTTTTGAAATTGGTTTGCAGCATTGATTTTGCAATAGATCTGCGAAACGTCAAATGGTCCATGGACCCTCCTTGATATTTATGTATCTGCCAGGAATTTTGCGTGGACATATCGATGCAATAGGAAAAGTTTGGAAAATACCACTTTTTTCCTCTAATCCCAGATCTACATGGACTAATATTTTGGTCGGATCTGTCTACACCTCCCATATTCATATTGTACTGTTGCACCATATGGGGTTGTGGTATGGTAATATTCTTTTTCTCTTTTTGAGAATATCTCTTTACCTGACGGATAGGATTTACACCAACTGTATTGGAACACAAACATACAACGCTGTTGTCATTCCAACTTAGAATCGTCAACCCTTTGTCTTTGTCTATACCGCTGTCATGAGTACCTCGGCGTTTTTTTCAGCTCGTTGGATGGTTTCAAAGGGTTCCGCGGTATCCTATTACTCCGTATTGTACCTGTTCTATTAATATTTCGTACGGATAGCTGCTCCATCAGTGTCATGCTGGTAAAAAAATTGTTAAAAAGCAAATGAAATTTTTCGTTTTCCCATTTGCTTCCCAGCGCATCAACGTAAGAAAGCACCACACCTTCTCCTACTCCAAATTCTTTATATTCAGGGGATATATTTGTGGATGCGCTTTGGTAAGGTTCAAACCAATTTATGTATCCACTGCGCGTAGTACCAACGCAAAATTTGTAGCCCCAACTAATCGGTTTTCGCTTTATAAACTGTTTGCAGCCATGTCGTCCAAAATAAGGCACCATGGCTTCATCCACACTATGGGTCTCTTCAACATTGGCAAATTTCAAAAAACGCTTATTCAGCAAATCAAATAATGGCCTAACTTTCGTAAATTTATCGGCCTTGTCTAACCGATCATTGCCAGCATATGAAATACTTTCATTATGTAATCAAAGCGATCGCTGGAAAGAGCCCCGGCAACAAGTGGGTTGTGGGTATCCAAATCTTTCTCCCAGTATAACCATTTTCGAGGTAAAGGGAATCAAAATTCCAACAAAAGCTCTCATCTCTGTCACTGTAATTGATTTTCCGATTTTATTAGTTTTCAAACAATAATTATTCGATTGCTGAACCAATAACTCAAATACTTCGTCATCAAATAATTTATAAAATAAATTACAAGGGCTTTCTACCTCACTTGCTTGTGGAAGTTCCACATCATTTTTCGTGAACCTTTGTGCAGAATGAGGCTCATCTGCGTTATATGGCAAATCACCAGGTATCCATTGATATACCCGCTGAATTTTGGGCGCTTGCCTACAAAAATTTACCAAGGGTAAATCGTCTTCATCATCGAAGCTGTCTTCGTTAGACTTTGATACGCAGATTTCGGCGTTGGCTCGTAACTGTCTGGATGGTAAGTTATCTGGCGACATTTGATCCTCATCAACGGAATCTTCGTCAGTCTCAGCGCCATCATCTGGAGGTAACAATATTAAATCCGCTTCTGGATGGTTTAAGTTCTCATCTTCAATCATAGAAAGTGCTTCATGTAGTGTAAAGCCTCTGTAAAATTAAAAATATATATATTCAACATTTTTACAAAAGGCAAGTAGTGTAGTTTCCTAACGTACTATATGTAGGACCATGAAATTTAGTTTGAAAAAAGTCTACATCGAGCATGAAGTTTCAAACATTGACCAGTGTACTTTTGTTTTATACAAAAAATCAGAATCTAAAACTTTACCATAATAAAAAAAACTTACCTTACAAAATTTACGTTATATTCTGCCATTTTCCAACACTTCAAATCACTTGACGGTACAGCAAAACGAACGAATAACGTCAAATAACGCCCCCGCGTGATAAAAAGAATACTTGGGAATATTGTCACAAGATGTCGCATTTATACATTGAATGTAACGTCTACAAAAAAATTATAATTTGCCGTCCTACCTGTAGGACGTCAGGAGTAACTAGGTTAAAACTTTCAGTTACTGTTGGATTCGAAACTGTCACAATTAAACAAAACAGTAAGTTCAGCTAGGTATTCACCTAAGTAGGCTTGGAAGAACATACGAGTAATTGAATGGAAATAATAATTGTCGGGTAGTTGCATTTCCAAAACGTTATAGTTGCGACATATTTGCGTTGTTAAAAGTTTTTAATTATTAAAAAATCATTGATTCCCTAGATATAAGTAAAAATTATTTGTTTAAAATGCCATTTCTGCTCGGGAAGAATGAATTAATATGTTAATCATTTATTGCGAATGTCAGAGAAACTCCAAAGCTGCAGCAAGATTATACGCTTAAAGTTATCCAGATCTCCATGCACCGCATTTTACCTATTTCCCGTATTTAGAAGATTAATTGAAATATGGACGTAATGAAGGTGGCAATGAAATTTTTATTACAAATGCAGAGAGTGAAATAAACATAGTAGCTTATGTTGAATATGATCGCAACGCTTCTTAGCGAGAGATTGCTTTAAGTTTAAATATTTGCCATGAAAGCGTGAGAAGAATTTTAAAAAGCATAGTATTATAAGTACCAAATTCACCATCATTTATATGAAAATGATTTTCCTAGAAGACTTGCATATTGCAATTGGTTTCTAGAAAATTACAATCGAGAGCAAACATTTCATCACAAAATTATTTATTCGGATGAATCAAGATTTACCAATCTGAGAATGTTTAACCGACAAAATACCTATTGTGCCACAGAAAACCGGCGGTTAGTGTGAGATGAAGCATCCCAGGAACGGTTTTGAATTAACCTTTGTTAACCATGTTATAGGACCAATTTTTTTCAATCTAGCCCTGAATGGACAGATGTATCTAAATTTTCTACAGAACGAAATTGAACTTTTTTTGAATAATATTCCAACAAACAATTACATATTTCGGCAAGATGGTGCACCTGCCTACAACTCACTAATTGTGACTAATTATTTAAATCAGAGATTTGGCCAACGATGATTGGGAACAAATGGCACTATAAGGTGGCCCGCTAGGTCACCTGATTTAACCCCATTGAATTTTTCCATTTGGGGCTACTCAATAGGAAAGGTCCACAAAACAACACCTGCAACTATAGAAAATCTTCAACACCGAATACATCAAGCAATACAAGGTATTTCAAGGAATACATTATAAAATGTTTTGCGAGATAATATTAGAAGAGTTTTGTTATGCCGTGATCAAGAGGGCTGAAGAATAGAACATCTAATAGAATAATGTAGTTTTGTAAGCTTTTTACATTTAATTTTTTTTATATCCTGGTAGTAATCCAGCTGATTTAGAAGTTAACTAGTGTTGTGTTGTTTTTAGATAGTAAAATAGGTTTACTTTCTAATGGGTATTTAGTTTTCAGTGCTTTCTATTTGAAATATTGGTTAAATTTTTTTCTAAACATTAGTAATTTTCGTACAACGTAGAATACTAATTATTTAAGCAGAATTTTATAAAATCCAATTAAGAGATTAGAAATAAATAATATTCTTGGACTATTCATTGAATTATTTTGTAAAATAATGAGTACTTACTTCAAAATGGCGGTATATTGAAATCAACAAAAACTCCGCCTGAACCGCCATTTTAAAAACAGAAGACGACTTGTGATATATCATTGGAATGGGAATTTAGAGGGCATCGTTCTATGAATAAAAATTGGTAAGTTCCTATTTAAATTAATAAAAATAAGGCCACTTCCGGTAAAGCCATAAGTGATAGTCAGCTGCTTTTAATGTAAAAAATGTATTTTTATCCACTAAATATTCATCCCAAATTTCAAATTTCTATCTCTTTTTTTAACAAAGTTAAGGTATGTATAATGGTTTCGTTGACACCCGGTATAGGATTACTACATAATTGCTATTCTCTGTTTCGAGATTAGAATGGAAAATTCTTGCACGTATTTTGATGAGGGAATGAATTCAATTCTTAAACGATTTTTAGTGACTTTCAAGAGTTTACGTTATAAACGTTATTAGAAAGTTAAATATAAAAGTTGTTTGTTGGTTGCTAGGGAAACTATCAAATTAACTCACTATTGCCAACCTAATTATTTTACACCTAGATTTTTTAAGTCGTCAGTAATTAATAAATAAGATGAAATAAGCCCGAATCAGAGAAAATAGTATAAAACGTTCGTTGCAGAAGGCCTTGTAAGCACTCGTCCATTCGAACCTGAGCCGCGAAGTCGTGTTAGAACAATTGGCCTTCTGCAACTTATGCTTTAATGTACGCCCCCCCCCCCCTCAATTATACAATTAACAAACAAATTTTGACCTGTAATATAACAAACTACTACTACAATTCTGGTTCTAATTTTTAATCTGGTACTTTAACCACATTAAAACAATTTTTAAAATATTCAAGTTTATTCCTTACCAGTGGCTTATTCAAAATATCTGCTTGCTGTTCTTCTGTTGGTACATACTGAATACATATTTTTACAGATTCAACACAATCTCTAATGAAATGATGTTTGATATCAATAATAGTCACATTTTCTGGTCTTTGCACAAGTTGTCATACATTATTTTCTTCCAACGCAGTTGGTTCCTCTTGTATGGCTTGTTACAGACTTAGCACCCACTAGAAAATCTAGTTCGTAAAGTCAATTTGTGCCACGGCATAGCTCAGTGGTGTGGTCGGGGTTCTTACTTAAAGTTGTAAAAGGGCATTCATCACAACCCCAAAATGTCAATATTGGGTAAAAATCGTCAAAAAAGTGCCACCTGTTAAACGAATTTATAGCGGGAAAACGTCATGAACAGATCTTATAATGGTCTAACAGAAAACCAAAACGTTCGCTCAAAATAGACTACTCTACTACTAAAAATTCTATTCCAAACATCTTGACGCGGAGTTCACATAAATTCCAATAAAATTTTGAGCTTTATGTAAAAGCTGAAAAATTGCGAAAATAAAACTCAAAACTCCCTAAAATCTCAATAAACCTCAACGCAAAACTTATTATCTCAAATAACCAAAACTAATTGAAAATACGATAATTAATTCTTCAATTTAAAACACAAAAATACGTCACTACAACAAAACTAAAAGCGACGGAGAATTTATAAAATCCTAAAGTTTGCGAAACGTCGAAAAATACAACTCATTTTCAAACAAATAACAAACTGCTTACCTTTTGGTAGATCAGGCGCCAGCAAAAATGTATACAAGCTGTATGTTGGTTCCCATAAAAAGTAACTCCAAAATATTCGTGACTATTCGCAAAACCCTCGTATGCAAAATCAATTAGTTGTTCGGTCAACGACCGACTCACTACACAATTACGTTACTTTATAATCTAAAATCTCTTTTAAAATGACTTAAATGAATTAAAATAACTTATATTACTTTAATAACATTGATCACAATCTAAATGAACGAAAAATGGAGATTGTCGCTGTAAAATTATTTAACTCGATACTTCTCATAAAATAAATCAATTCGTCCAAATTCTCCAAATTTTCTAACCTTTCGATTTATTACTTACGTCGGCAATTTGTAGGCTCAGAGGATGAAGTGATAATAGTTCCCAATCTCTTAATAAAACAGTTACAAACATTAACAATGGTCACATATTAAGCCATTTACATATTAAATTTTAGTAGAATTACATAAATAAAAAACACATTCAATTTCGCAATTCCAAAACTATAAATCTGAAGAAATAATGATCAAGTTCAATCAACGCTTGCAAGGCCACTTTTATCAATACAATGAAAACAATAAAGATATCGATAACATAAATTTTGATATAATTGCATGAAATAAACTTTCAATGCACCACATTACACAGCTAACAAATTCAGTATCTTAACAAATAAATCGTGTGAATGAATATGCTTGTTTCTAAATTTCCTGAAGGGCTTTTCTACAATAATTTACACGTAGCAAGCGAATGCAACATCCACATAAACACAAGAAAAAACACACCTTATTATTGTCACCAATAAAATAAAAAAAATAAACCTTTACCTTACGAAGCACCAACAACAATGGATACAATTCCTCCTCTGAATTACAAAATAATCGGTCGGTCAACGGGTCCACCAGGTATTGAATTCAATAACTGACTTTATACGGTTTTATCGTTAATGTACCAATATTTAACCATATTTTTGGGTATTGCGTTATTTCGGTTTGAACATACGACCCATACTCTAGCAAAGTACAGGTCGTTAAGTTGAAATCCTTCTCGAGGTAAGCTTTTTATTTCTGTATTTTATAACATTAATAATAATTTTTAATATCATATTTACCTTTGAACTTATTCGTTCAAAACAAAACCTATAATAAATTAATATTAGTCAAGTTGTCTTGGTATGTGTAAATCCTTGCGATATTGCAGGCTCACATTCCATTAATTTGATTGTAATCTCATTATATTTAGAATTTACATCAGTTCTACATACATAAAGACATAATTTATATCGACTGGGGTTTGAATCTCGATAGCACAGTTGGTTAGCGCGGTACTCCAGCAAAGTACAGGTCGTAGGTTCAAATCCTACTCGAGGTAAACTTTTTATTTATGTATTTAATAAAATTAATATTAAGTTTTAGTTCCTTAACGTAATTTAATTTTATTCTACACTTATTTAAACCGGCACTATTTACAGCAAATTTGGTCGTTTTTGAGTAGCGCGGTATACGGGAAACTATTTCTTCAACAGGAATTCGTTAAATTAATTCGCACAAAACAAAATGCGCCACAGCAGGTTCATAGAATAAAGGTTAAGCACTTCGAAAAACGCGAACACCCCTTTCTATGTCCAAATCTTGTCATCCTAGACAAACGATACACAACAGAATATAACTCGGAAATGTGATGAACCTATATATTATTCCTTTTATTGGAAACGGAGATCACCTTCTCCTCGGTAATTCGATGTAACCCCAACATGTAATAATTTATTCCACCCCATAACTCCCCTTTCGCAAGTATTGCGATCCCCAAACAAACAAAAATAAACGTGAATACTGCTCCCTACGGCATCTCTAGCAGAACTAACTACTACCTTATTTAAAATTCACCATCTTCCATACTAACCCATTCCCAATTTCATAAATCTAAATGAGCCCATCGGTAAAAAAACCTCTTAAATTCTTAGTGCGATAAAAAACGGTGCGAAAGAAATTAAATCATGCTGCAACTGCCAAGTCAGCTTCCCAGCAACCCACAAAAATGATATCACTAAATTATTTTTCTTTAGTGCTTATTGTAGCTCAAATAAATCTGTTTTAAATATAATGCGTCTATTTTTAATTCTTAAAAAAACGCAACTTCTCTCTTTCAACCAACAAAATTCCTAAAACTTAAAATAACGATTATATTTATGTACAAAAAACCTCCTCTAACATTAATCTAATCATAACGCCCGTGTTACGTGACTCAACCGTAATTTTATAAATAAAAATAACATTTATTAATATGAAAATGTAAACTTTCACCATTAACACTCATAATAAAATACTTATCTTTTTTGGGATTTTTTAATGGTGTACTTTAAATTATACAATCTAAACGTTTCGATAACACTTACAGTTTTCTTCGTCAGTAGTAATGTTTCTTAAAAATTGTTAAAGATGTAGTAAACAATTTTCTCAAATTTGAAAAATTAAAACATAAACATAAGCCTGCTATTAGTATAACAGTTTGGGAAACATAAAGCTAACTATAAAATTTTTTTTAGTAAAGAATAACTAGGTCATAAAATTAAATATTATTAAACTGTCTCAAAGATGACAAACCAGAACACTCTCTACGACGAAAGCTAACAATGAAATTTGCCAGCCAAAAAACACATTTAACAAAATTTAATCGAGTTATGATTATGATTGGAAGTGTTATTAACAATGAAAAGCACAATGCAGAACGTTCTTTGTAATTTTTAATTTTAATTTAATTTCAACTAATTATGTTAAATTATAGTGCTGTGGTAATTTAACATATAATTGGTAAAGCATTTGCTGCAAGGTGTAGGAAAAACAGCAAAAAACCTAGACATACCAAAAGTTGAAAACAAATCAAAATCAAGGCGTATCATTATGCTCCTTTTTAATTATAAGATGCCAACACCTATTTAAACGGAGATTTTCTTCTTGTCTATTAAAATTATTCGGGTGTTTATATATTTCAATAGCTTCACGTTGCAAATGAACATAATAATGGGTTTGTCTTGACAATATTTCCATATTGTCAAATTGAATGTCATGATTTAGATTATTCAGGGCATGGTCAGCCACAGCAGACCTCTCTGGTTGACCCAATCCACAAAATCTCATATGTTCTTTGCGTCTTGTATCAAAGCTACGTTTTATGGTCCCGATGTATACTTTTCCACATGAACAAGATAACTTATACACTCCGGAAGATGATAAAGGGTTTGACACATCTTTAGGTGATCTTAAATGTTCTTTAATTTTTCTTGTAGGTTTAAAAATAGTCCTAATGCCATATTTGATTAGGATTTTTTCAATTCTATTTGTAACATTAGCTATAAAAGGAAGAAAAGCAGTACCAACATTAAGAACTGGTTTTTCTTTAAGGTTACGCCTAGAAGGTGTAATAACATTATTAATATCTGTAAGTGAATATCCATTACCTTGTAAGGATTTTCTTAAATATTTATATTCATCCTTCAAAAATTTAGGGTTACAAATTCGTTTTGCTCGATCTACTAAAGATTTAATTACACTAATTTTTTGACGTGGATGGTGGTTGGATAATTTATGAAGGTTATCTGTCAGTGTGTGTCGGCTTTCTGTAGTGAATTATTATTTTTAGATATTAATATGTCAAGAAATGGTAAACTTCCATTAGTTTCTTTTTCCATGGAATACTGAATACTAGGATGTATACCATTTATAAAAACCAAAAACTCATGCAGTGCTTCTTCTCCATGTCTCCAAATAACAAATGTGTCATCTACATATCTATACCAAACTGAAGGTTTTTTAGGTGTATTTTGTAACGTTAATGTTTCAAATTTTTCCATATAAAAATTAGCTATAACAGGACTAAGGGGACTACCCATTGCTACACCTTCAATCTGTTCATAAAATTTACTGTTCCACTGAAAATATGTTGTAGTAAGACAGTGCTGAAAAAGAATGGTTATGTCCTTTGGAAAAAGATGATCAATGTATTCAATATTTTCTTTTAGAGGTACTTTTGTAAAAAGTGAAACAATATCAAAACTAACCATTATATCACCCTCTTCAATTTTGAAACTATGCATTTTTTCAACAAAGTCGGTAGAATTTTTAATGTAATGGGGTGTTTTTCCTATATGAGGTTGTAATAACAATGTAAGATGTTTTGCAAGGTTATATGTAGGAGAACCAATTGCACTAACAATAGGCCTTAAGGAATATCAATTTTTGGTAAACCATATAGTTTTGGTGAAATAGCTTCAGAGTTAGATAGTTTCTTTTTTATTTCTTCAGGAATAGATGATAATTTAATCAGCTCTTTAGTTTTTAAAAGAAACTTTTTTGTTGGATCTTTTGGTATTTCACGATAAGTTTCTGGTCCCAACAATTGTTCTATCTTAGTGTTATAATCGTTCATATTTAATATAACAGATGCATTACCTTTATCTGATTTTAATATTATAATTCTTTCATTGCGTTTAAGATCAAGTAAATATATAAATATATAAACACCCGAATAATTTTAATATACAAGAAGAAAATCTCCGTTTAAATAGGTTTTGGCATCTTATAATTAAAAAAGAGCATAATGATACGCCTTGATTTTGATTTATTATAAGTTTTTGTTATGAACGAATAAGTTCAAAGATAAATATGTAATTAAAAATTATTATTAATTTTATTAAATACATAAATAAGTTATGATTGATCGATGTACTTTTGAGTACCGCGTACAATTGCCAAGTTCAATCGATGCAAATTTTGACTTTATGTATAGAACTGATGTAAATTCTAACTTAGAATTTACATCAGTTCTACATACATAAAGACAAAATTTGCATCGATTGGGCTTGAACCTTGGTGGCGCAGTTGTACCGCGGTACTCTAAAGTACAGGTCGTTCGAATTACCGAGGTAAACTTTTTATTTATGTATTTAATAAAATTAATAATAATTTTTGATTTTGATTTGTTTTCAACTTTTGGTATGTCTAGGTTTTTTGCTGTGTTTTTCCTAGACCTTGAAGCAAATGCTTTACCAATTATATGTTAAATTACCACAGCACTATAATTTAACATAAGTAGTTGAAATTAAATCAAAATTAAAAATTACAAAGAACGTTCTGCATTGTGCTTTTCATTGTTAATAACACTTCCAATTATTGATTAAGATATCTCTTTGTTAGATTTAACTGGGTTATTTTATTTGATGTAATGTTTGGATTTGTGAATGCTTCTATCATTTTAAAATTGAAGTTTTTCACAACTTTACACTTACATCATAACTCGATTAAATTTCGTTAAATGTGTTTTTTGGCTGGCAAATTTCATTGTTAGCTTTCGTCGTAGAGAGTGTTCTGGTTTGTCATTTTTGAGACAGTTTAATAATATTTAATTTTATGACCTAGTTATTCTTTACTAAAAAAAATTTTATAGTTAGCTTTATGTTTCCCAAACTGTTATACTAATAGCAGGCTTATGTTTATGTTTTAATTTTTCAAATTTGACAAAATTGTTTACTACATCTTTAACAATTTTTAACAAACATTACTACTGACGAAGATAACTGTAAGTGTTATCGAAACGTTTAGATTGTATAATTTAAAGTACACCATTAAAAAATCCCAAAAAAGATAAGTATTTTATTAACATTTATTAATGTCTCTAACCCCAAAAACAAAGATGTTCGCAAAAATTTGCGCCCTAGCGTACCATCCTAAACATCTACCTACAGGGTGATAGGCTTCCTCCCAACCTTGGCTCATGTCCACTGCTACCTTGTAATTTTTGAGACTTCTGTGATTAAGTTACCTGATGACAAGGCCACAAATAAGATTAACATCATGATTCTCTAGTTCACAATCATTCAGATATTTTGGTTGCCTTGTAACACGAACACCTCTCCGTAATGCTGTTTTGTTCTCTACCTTTTCGGTTTCATCTTTACTGGAATCTAAATTTTGCTCTCTCGCTCTATTGTCTAACTTGACATTTTCCTCTTTTACTTATTCTTCTATTTTATTTAAAAGTATTTGTATCTGCTTCGTACCATTAGTTACTTCTTCAAATACTACATTTCTTCCATGAATTATCTTTTGATTTTCAACATCTAATAACCTGTACCTATTGTCTTCATAACCTATCATATTTAACTTCCTCGCGTGTGAGTCTAATTCAGATGTTCTTAATTCTTTTGGTACATGATTGTATGCTGTACATCCAAATAATTTAATTTTTTTTAGGCTCGTTTTCTCTCTTCTGGAGTTATATTTCCAAATTTCTTGTGTCTAATCTATTGCTGAAATAACCAGCTGTTCGTACAGCTTCACCCCAATATATTTTATCAAGACCAGAATCAAAGATTAAACATTTTGCTTTTTCCATAATTGATCGGTTTAACGTTTCCTAGACTCCGTTCTGTTGTGAATTAAATACCTTTTTGTTGACAGAGGCTTTGAAATAATTTGCAGGAATACTCGCCTCTATTGTCAGATCTCAATTTATGGACACGGACATTATATTTTGTTTCCGCCATAGCAACAACTTCTTGAAATGTTTTTAATGCTTCACTTTTACGCTCTAATAAGTACATCGCGCACTAATGTGAATAATGGTCAATAAGTATTTTAAAGTAATGCTTACCATTACCACGTTGACGGGGTAAGACCACAAATGCCTGTTGTGAATATTACTTCTAATATTCTACCCGGCTTTCTTTCATTTTGTATTACCACATGAGTTCACGAGTTGTGTTCTTATCATGATTGCCTACAAATCCAGGCCCCTATTGCTTCGCATTTGCAAACAATTTGCTTTTTTATACGCATGCTTCATGGCAAAAATGGTACGTGAATGGAAAGTTTTCGGCATTATGACTACCACCCTCTGTACTTGCATCACGGCTTGCGAAACCTTTTCCTTTTGGATTCTTAGACTATCCACTGTTCCACTTTTTATTCCCGTAGCTCGCAAATGAAACATTCCAATCTGTTTGTCCTTGATTACTTTTATTCTGACTAGATTCTACCAACAATAACTTGTTTTTCACAAAATCGTAGTTCACACCATATCTATTGCTGTAGTCACCGGCTGGTAACTTTGTGGCATTGCCGATAGAAGTTGCAGGACCGTCTCACTTTCTTCTATTTTCCCACCAGCAGTCTCTAACTCCGATAAGGTTTGGTCAAAATCCGTTAAAACAATGCTCAGTAAAGTATCGTCAACATACTTCATACATCTAAGTTTCCTTTGTAGGAATTCCTCGTCTTCCATACTTATTTTTGATTATCTGTTTCGCCGTTAGATATCTTTTAACACTTCCACTATGTTGTTTGAATAATTACCATTCGTGCTTTTACGTCTCCAGTGTTGAACTCTTCTATTGCCTCAACTTCTGTTTTTACGTGGCATCTCTGTGAGAACATTTGACACTTTTTGCTGTTTCTAAGAGCATTTGGATTCTGAACTGCCAATACATAAAAAACATTGTATTTTTCTCCCATTTTGTATACTAGGCTTGACACAGCACAGACCTTGATTAATTTTTCCACTTAATCAACTAAGTTCCTGCTTCCTTTTTCCCGTGTCTGTTTCAACCACTACTGGGTCCATAACCTACTGAACACGTAGATATAGTTTAGAAATGAATGGATTCATTAAACCATTTAATTACATATTAAAACTTATATCCAAAAACACCAACACAGCAACCATCGTTAATAGTACTGCGCATACTTGTAAGTAGAAGGGGTGCAGCTGAGGGACAACAACGCCCGCCGTCGCGACGCCCGAGATTCATAACTGGTAAAACAGGAGTAGGGCTTCGCAACTTGCTCTCGGGGCTTCAACCCTTGTCGTGACCGGAACTTGTTCGGTGGCCTTCATCCATTACCGTGAGCCCCCTGGTGGTAAATTTGAATTTGTATTTTAATAAGGAGCCAGATTCTAACTTGTAAGACAGGTGTAGGCTATAGTTTGCAAAGACCAACCACATTTCAAAAATAGATGAGATAGCCTTCGGCATTACTGTCAATATTCATGCATCATATTAGTTTGTAACACTATTGCAGGGTTTTGTGTATAGTGCTAAAAATACGTTTTATATTTAAATTAGTTAAAAATGCGTATACAACAGAAATATAACCAAACTCGAAATCAGACCGATTTATGAACAAGGTTGAACGCACTATTTCGTTTTGAAAACTGTATTTTTGAAATGTGGTTGGTCTTTACAAGCTGTAAGTTATGATTTGATTGATTAAGATTGAATTGATTGAGATTGATTTGCATATGATCGACTGTTTTCAAACGCCGATGCCCTAACTTCTTGTTTGATTTGATTGAGGATAATTGATTTGACTGATTTGGTTAATTGCTTTGATTGATTTGATTGTTTGATTTGATCTAAACTGATTCTTCCATTTCCAATAACACCAGACACTACCAGGGAAAACACTCATTAGTTTTAAATCTCACAATAGTATAACCTATAATAATTGATTTTTACCTCTTTTATTTATCAATTTAATTATGACTCATAATTAAAACCAAAATATATTATACGTAAGTGTGTTGAGACCCAGATGCATTCGTCCTACCTTAAAAATGAGCGTTAGACCACTTATCTCAAATTTACCCCCTAACGTCATACAGTGATCTGTATGTAGTTTTAAAATATACCGCTAGGTGGAGCCAGATACATTTCAGAATACTTTTATTAGTCTATAGACAACTGGATGGCTCCACAAACAAATTAAAATTTTAGGGCAAGGGGGCGAAACCTATACAAGTTAGAATTAGAGGCCCTTATTAGAACACAAATTCAAATTTCCCGCCATAACCAAGCATAATTCAGAGATTTAAATACAAATTCAGATTTTCAGCCAAGGGACGAAGGCCTCTATCTGTGTCACAAGTTATCATTAGGGCCCCACTTATTAAAATACATATTCAAATTTCCCTCCATAAACTGTAGAGACTTAAACACAAATTCAGTTCCACACCTAGCGGTCAGGACAAGGGCCGAAGCCTCGAAAGCAAGTTGTAAAGCCCTACACATGTCATACAAGTTAGCCTTAGGGCCCATTATTGGTATACAATTTCAAATCCCTCTCCGAGGGGACCACGACAATACAGGGAAGCCCCCCTAACAAGTTCCGATCACGACAACGGGGCGAAACCCGGAAAGTAAGTTGTTAAGCCGTACACATGTCTTAAAAGTTAGCATTAGGACCCTTGATTAAAATACAAATTCAAATTCCCCACCATAACCAAACCGAAAACAATCATTAGTGCATACACTACTAGATGGCGCCACAAACAAATTCAAATTTTGGGGAAAAGGAGGCTAAGACTCGACCCCAAGTACAGAAGGCCTATACATACATACAAGTTAGAATTAGAGCCCCTTATTAGACTAAAGATTCAAATTTCCTCCCGTAACCAAGCAGAAATGCAGAGATTTAAATACCATACAAATTTTCCGCCAATGGGACATCGATAAGGGGGGCGAAGCCCCGAGAGCAAGCTGCGAAACTCTATACCTCTCTTACAAGTTAGCATTAGGGCCCCTTATTAGAACATAACTTCAAATTTTCCGTCAAGGGAGCGAAGCCCCAAGAGCAAGTTGCGAAACCCTACACCTGTCTTACAAGTTAGCATTAAGGCCCCCTTATTAGAATAAACATTCAAATTTATTATCATAACCTGTAGAGACTTAAATACAAATTTAGAGACATGGGGCGAAACTCCGAGAGCACGTTTCGTAGCCCGATACTTGTCTTACAAGTCAGAATCAGGCTGCTTATTAGAATACAAATTCAAATTTCCCACCAGGGGGCTCACGGTAATGCACGAAGGACCCCGCACAAGCTCCGATCACCACAAGGGTAGAAGCCCCGAGAGCAAGTTGCGAATCCTTACACCTGTTTTACAAATTAGAATCAGGCTCTTTATTAGAATACAAATTCAAATTTCACACCAGGGGGGTCACGGCAATGCACGAAGGCCCCCGAGCATGTTCCGATCACGACAAGGGTCGAAACCCCGAGAGCGAGTTGCGAAGCCCTACACCTGATTTACAAGTTAGCATTAAGCCCCCTTATTAGAATACAAATTCAAATTTCTCGCCAAGGGAATCACGCCAATGGACGAAGACTCACGAGCAAGTTCCGAAGATATATGCTAAAAGGGCCTTAATCGATATGGTCGACAAGCTCGTCCCGTAACAAATCAGAAACCAGGGGGTAGAGTCCATACACCAATCAAAAAGGAGGGGGCGTGACCATTCCCTAGACCCACCAATCAGAACACTGTATGTACGCGCCTTTGCCTACCCTCCAGAGACTGAGACTTTAATTAGGGGTAAAAATGTCACCTGACCATCCCCAAACCCCTAAACGCTGGTGGTAGACTGGCAAAACAGCTTTTAAAACAGCCAAAAAGGCTTTAATTAGGGTTGAATATACCGTCAAGGGCTGGAAATTTCATCAAAGGGTTGAAAAACGCCCCTGAAAATAAGCTGCCCCCCAGCCAAAAGGTCACTAATTAGGGTTAACGTACCATGAAGGGGTTGGAAAACGACCCCGAAAAGAAGCCATAGGGATGGGAAATAGGCACAGCCACGTGGGCGTGCCGACGTGATTGCACGGATCACGAGCGTAGCGACGGCGAGCGTCGTTGTCCCTCAGCTGCACCCCTTCTACTCTTGTACTACAAGCGAGCTCTAACATCTAACATAGAAAACATTAACTTTATTACAGGATTCTACAACTAATAAAACAGAAACAATCATAATTATTGTATAATTGCTTTCCAATAAGTAAAGGTGCGATTTTGATGTGAAATGCAATACAAAGTACATGTACCGCTCCGATAATGCTTTTAAATGTTTACATATAAAGTAAGTTTGATAAAATCCACACAAAAGTACTTTTTATGAACTTGATTGCCGGGTTTCAGGAGATCTCCTTTCTTAAATTTTGTGAAAATATATTTTCATACAATTGGATAGTTGGATTTGATTAAACAAGAAAACGTTGTTAGAGAATTATAAGGCCGGCCCTGTACTTATCGATACGCAAGTTCAACCTTGTGGGAATAAAACGACAGAACGATTCGACCTAGCGTACGTGAATGTATACCTATATATTCTTAATAACCTTGTCGTAGAAAAATAACGAAATTTACAGTCCATGAGAATTTTATTTGAAGCTAACATAGATTTTGGTCCAATCGAGCCGGATGGCACCTAATTGGAATTAATTAAAAATCGAGAAGTTGAGAGACAGCAGAGTGGCTGGAAATATTGGGTTGGGATAAGGCGAGCAGGTGGTCGTGGTGATTGAGTACAAAAATACATAATCTGGTGAAGACGTCGATAACGAGTGAGATTCCTTTATATCATTAATTTCATTTTCCGTTGGTTTAATTGAATCTAAATATTATAGTTTATTTAGAAGTGAGTAGTAAGTTAGCTAAATTACTGTTAAAAAGAGATTGCTTATAAGAGGGCCTACAACGTTTTAAAAAATATTACAATAGCTTAATCGTGACGTTATAGGAGAGATAAACTTTAGATTAGATTCTGTAAAAGGGTACTTGCAGGAATGCAATAATTTGCAATTAGATATTAATTTATTAGATAGTAATAAACAAGAAAGGGACATTGTCAATGAATTTGAAAGTTTGTGTTATGAGATCGTTTCGAAGACAACCGCGAAGGTTAAATTAAATATACCAGAAGTTTAATCTGAACTCTCTGTGAACGAGCGAAGGGATGCTTCGATGGTAAAGCTACCTATATTAGACTTAACGCGTTTTTCAGGTGAATATGACTCTTGGTTGGAATTTAAAGATATCTTTACCGCCCTTGTTCACAAAAATGAAACGTTATCTGGTATTACTAGATTTTATTATTTGAAAAGTGCTCTGCAGGGAGAAGCCCTAAGTGTCATTAAATCTATTCCAGTTACCAGTAACAATTATAAGGGTGCGTGGGAATGTTTACTGGAAAGATATGAAAATAAAAGGTTGATTATTCATAATCATATTAAAAATATTTTCGATACTCCGGTTTTGGTGAAGGAATGTCATAAAGAATTAAGAAATTTGTTTGAAACTTTAGTTAAAAATGTACGTGCGCTTGCAAATTTAGGGAAAAATACGAATAGTTGGGATACTTTAATAATCTACATAATCAGTAATAAGTTAGATTCATTTACAAGACGAGCATGCGAAGCGTCAATCAAAAATTTGCTTACTCTCAATGATCTGTATGAATTTTTAATCACTAGATGCGAATTATTAGAAATGGGAAAAGGGAAATAAGGTTCAGTTTAGTGTTAGAGGGAAGGATCAGGGTAAGGTCCAGTTCATTTATAAGCACAAATAAGTTGATGTGTTTGTTTTGTAATAAGGAGCACCCTATATATAGGTATAACGAATTTCTTAAATTGAGTGTTTGGGACCGCATAGCGGAAGTAAGAAAACGTAAGTTATATTATAACTGTTTAAAACCAAATCATTCGAGTTTTGTGTGTAGAAGTTCAGGGTGTGTGAAATGCAACAAGGCACATAATTCAATTTTGCATTTGAATTATGAGAAAGGTGTAGCTGATAATACGAAGGTGAATAATGTCAATGTTAAAGATACAGGCCTAAAGCAAGCAAATGATGAACATGATCATTCGTTAACTGTTGCTAGCCATTTTACAAATAATAACTTTCAAGAAGTTTTATTAAATACCGCGTTAATAAAAATAATGGGCAAGGATGGTAATTTTTATAAGGTTAGGGCTTTGCTCGATTCTGGCAGCCAAAGTAATTTTATAACGGAACGGGTAGTACAATTGTTAAAGTTGAAAAAATTTACTGTACATTACGCTATTCAAAGTGTTGGCAATTACGTGTCCAAAGTGAAGGAGGCGGTAAACTGCGCGTTCACGTCTATGCAACATGACTACTGGAAAGAAATAAAGTGTCTCGCACTACCGAATATTACCAATCCATTGCCAGTTAATTCCTATGATATTAGTTGTTGGAAATTACCTAATCTGAATTTAGCAGATATAACGTTTAATAAAAGTGGGCCTATCGATGTGTTGCTGGCTGCAGACGTTTTTTTGGGAATTACTAGAAGCAGGTCAAATAGTGTTAGATAACGATAATGTTAGGCTTCAAAATACTAAATTAGGTTATGTGGCAACAGGAAGTATAATTACGCTGCAACGTACAATTTCAATGGGCAATTTAACAAGAGTGCACGAGGACTCGAGGATTCTTGATAGTTTAACCAGGTTTTGGGAAGTCGAGGAATGTTTTAATAATAAAAAATATAGGTCTAAATCAGAAGAATTTTGCGAAAATCATTTTATTGAAACTTTTAAAAGAGATTCTGGTACAGGGCGATTTATAGTAAGGTTACTGTTAAGGGAAGGTTTTGAGAAGTTAGGAGAGTCTAGGGAATTAACTAAAGACAGATTTTTAAAATTGGAGATGCGGTTAGGTAGAAATGCACACTTGAGGTTATTTTACAAGGAATTTATGCGCTAGTATACGGAGTTAAATCATACGCGAAAATTAAGTACCGATGGCTGACGAAATTTGTTATTACTTACCACAACATGCAGTAATGAAACCTGGTAGTATAACAACTAAATGTCGAGTAGTTTTTGACACGTCTATGATATCAGATAATAACCTTTCTTTGACTGACGTTCAATATATGGGGGGCACTATACAAATTGAATTATTTACTATCTTACTAAATTTTAGTCAATATAAATTTGTAGCTACGAGTGACATATCAAAAATGTATAGGCAGATACTAATGGATAAGGACCATAGAAGATTTCAAAGAATATTTTGGAGGGAAAATCCTCAAGCAGAGTTGAATGTCTATGAATTAAATACAGTCACATACGGTACCACTTCGGCACCGTTTTTAGCCATGAGATGTTTAAATCAATTAACGTTGGAGGCAACTGTGGAATTCCCGGTAGCTAGTAAAATTATAACAACTTGTTTTTATATGGACGATAATTTGGTGCAGATAACGGAGCAGAAATGTTACAATTACAATTTGAAATATCAGAAATATTAAAACGTGGGTGCTTTGAAAATGGTTATCAAATTATTTTGAGTTGCTAAATAAATTTCATGTTAATAACGAGTTAGGTTCCATATTTTAACTTCAAGTAATGACAACGAAAATAAAATACTAGGAGTGGATTGGAATGCGACACTGGACACCTTACAGTATGATGTAAAATTTGAGGCATTAAAATTGGCGGCAACAAACCGTAATATTTTGGGTGTTATTGCACAACTCTTTGATCCCCTGGGACTAGTAGTGCCTGTTATAATAGTGGCAAAGTTAATAATTCAGGAACGTTGGTCTTTACGTATTCCATGGGATGACTCAATTCCTCAGGATATGTATTTCAGATGGAAGGAATTTTATGACGGGTTGAGATATTTAAATGAATTAAAGATACCGCGCTATTCTTTACTCTGCGATGCTTTATTAAGGGAGGTTCATGGTTATGCCGATAGTTCAGTAAGAACTTACGGAGTTTGTCTATATGTGCGATCCATAGATAAGTTAGGGAATATAAAGATAAGCCTTTTATGTGCTAAAAGTGAGGTCTCACCTTTGCGCCGAATGACCTTACCACGACTTGAACTATGTGCGGCGCTGCTGTTAGCGCGTCTAGCTAATAAGGTTAAATTAATTTTAAGGGCTAAGGACTACAAGCATTTTTATTGGTCTGATTCAACAATTGTGTTGAAATAGATTGGTATCGCTGGTACGTGCCCCAGTAGGTTCAAAACGTTTGTGGCTAATCGTATAAGCGAAATAAAGCTGTTAAGCTACGCAGCCGATTGGGGGAAATTTTGAATGCACCATTGTGGTGGTGTGGTCCCGAATGTTTAGCACGCGAAATGATTAGGGAAGAATTTCCGGTAGAAGTTGAACTACCAGAAACAAAATTGGCCATACTTTTGATAGCCTAGCCAATTGATTGGGAGTTATTAAATAAGTATTCATTTTTAGTAAATTAAATAGAATCGCGGCTTTATGCATGCGATTTATATCAAATTTGAAATCAAATAGGAAAGAACGCACAGTAGGAGTTCTAACCATTAAGGAATTGCAAGGGGCACATAATGTTATAATTAAAATTGCGCAGCTAGAATCATATCCTAAGGAGTATATAGCACTAAAGAAGGGAGTTCCATTAAAGAAAAACTCCCATATACTAAGTCTAATTCCCTTCATGGATAAGGATGATTTAATTCGTATGGGCGGAAGGTTAATTAATTCTGATTGTAATTTTGAGAAAAAGTATCCTTTATTAGTTTCACCGGACACAGGGTAACAATTTTATTATTAAGTGAATAGCATAAACGGTTGTACCACTGTGGTCCTCAACAGCTATTGTATTCAATTCGAGAAAGATGTTCGCCATTGTCTGGTCGAAACACTGTAAAGAGATTGGTGAGGAATTGCATAATTTGTTCTAAGGTGAATCCAAAATAAGAAAAATATCAAATGGGTAACTTACCTTCATCTAGAGTAACACAACACGCGCCATTTTATAATACTGGGTTTGATTTTGCGGGTCCCATTGTGATGAAGGATCGTAAGGGTAAAAAAAGTGCTCTTATCAAGAGTTACATTTGCCTTTTTATTTGTATGAGTACCAAAGCAGTACATTTAGAACTGATGACGGATTTAAATACAGATCCATTTTTAGCCGCATTAAAAAGATTCATTTGTCGACGGGGTAAACCTTCGCAGATTTACAGTGATAATGGGAAAACGTTTGTAGGGGCGAATAATCGTTTAAGAGAATTCTATAATTTATTTAAAAAACGAAGCGATCTTATAACCAATTTTCTTTTAAGGGAAGGTATTACTTGGCATTTCATTCCTCCAAGAAGTCCTAATTTTGGGGGTCTCTAGGAGGGACCAATAAAAAGGCGAAATATCATTTAAAGCGAATTGTAGGTAACAGTCATTCATACGAAGATTTAAATAGTATTTTGATTCATATTGAAGCCATCTTAAATTAACGGCCTTTAAGTCCATTAACCTCAGATCCTAGTGATGACCAACCCTTACCCCGGCTCACTTTTTAATTGGCCGAAATCTAACGTCAGTTACAGAATCAGATTATTTATGTATAAAGGAAAACCGCCTGAAACATTACCAGCTGCTGACGCGACTAATTCAAGGATTTTGGAAAAGATGGAGGCTAGAATATTTAGCGGAGTTGCAAGGAAGAATTAAATGGAAACAAAACACAAATAATTTGGTATATGCAGGAGCATTGGTATTGGTGCATGAAGATAATTCACCTCCCATGTGTTGGAGCATTGGATAAGTGATGTTTCAATAAAATTCAATAATTGTCCTATTCTCCACCCGCTTTGTAATTTTACTTAACTTCTATAGTATTACAGTAACTAGTATTTACAAGAATATTATAATGCAGCAATAATATGAAATTTAGAATGTATAGTAACCCTACTTAGTCACACTGATTAAAATTAACTTAACATAGGCAAAAAAATAGTTCCAACTAATGCACTTTTAAAAATGTTTAGAAGCATTTGCAGAGCTTATAAATGCGTTTGAAATGGTTTCAATAAAATACCACGATTGTCCTATTCTCCATCCGTTTTGTTATTTTACTTAAGTTCTATAGTATTACAACATATTCAAAAAGCGCGAAAACTCACCAGAAATAAAAACGAAGACGAGGGAGATGATCCAGCTAATAAAATAACTCTACTATATATATCAAGGGCACCACAGACAGAATATGCAATCTCTTAAAGAATCGCAACATAAACACCATTTTTTAGCCAGATAAGAAGATAGGAACGTTCTCCCGAACCCAAAAACGAAAATACAGAGGACCAGGGTATCTATAAAATCCCTTGCAGAGATTGTGACGGAGTATACATCTGCCAAACTAATAGGCGAATAAGCACAAGAATAGAAGAACATCGGATAGCAATAAGAAAGAATGCATGTTGGAACACCATGCACAGAGCACTGGACATCAATTTTGAGCAAATAAAGAAATATTATGTCTTGACTATCTGACGAAAAGGATAATAAAGGATGCTATTGAAATTGAAAAACGACCAAACAACCCAAATGCAAGAGATCACACACGGAGACTACCACAGGCATAGAAATAGTATTAAACAAACAAAAACATCACCGTCCGATAATACACACAATAGTATCTACGAAAACAACAGCGAAACTAACAAAGCACAAAAGTGAATGTAAAAAAGGCAACTCGGAGAAACCCACAAAAAGAGTATATAATCAGGATACTACATCGGATGTCAGTTCAGTTCGAATAGCGAGAAGCTGAACTAAAGTACTAGTGACCTGTGGGCGACAAATATGATTTTGACGAAACATCGCAATAGTACAAGTTCTTATGAGAATTCAACACGCGGAGCTAAACTCTATATATATATATATATATATATATATATATATATATATATATATATATATAGGCGGTTGTGGATTTTCTTCAAAAGAGCATATTGCCAAAATCGTTGCAGCATCATCTTTTTCATTATAATTAGGATCCAAAACTAGTGTTTCTTGTTGTTCATCATGAACATTGCCGCTAATACTCAAGTTTTTATTCATTTTTAAATACATTAACGCCATGCTCCTGGAAGATCTCTCCTTCTCATAGCTGAAAAAAAAACTTATCCTAAGCCAAAGCTTTAATTATGAAAATACGTTATTGTAAAGATAACATTTTGTTCTTCTGCGGTGATAGTCATCTGTTAAATTAGTTGTTTTTTGTCAAAGGTGTGATAATGTGTAAGTGATTGCAGTGGACTGGAACATTTTCGTTGCATTCCTTAGTTTTCGTTAATTTTCTCAAAAACACAACATATCAAAATTTTGTTTCGACACATGTTATTTATGGATCAAGCAGGAGATTTTAAAAAGAATAGATTATTTCGTATCTTGCAATTTTTAGACGATTCTAAAGTCAATCTGAGGACACCCAGTATAATTTAGAAGTCTAACCGATTTAACCGATTTAATCTAACGAGAACTGACTTTCCCATTTATAAAAAAAGAAAGACTCTAAAGTGTGTTGAGAAGAACTTAACTTACAAAAATTTACCCACAGAGGTTAATTATTATTTATTATAGCACCGTAGATAGGCTTACTAGCTTTACATTAACCATTATTTACACTTTTATAAAATTTACGTGCAAAACTCAAGGCTCTCTGTTGTTTTAGTGCTTTATAAAACAATACAGTTTTATTTATTTTCGCAGGATTAGAATTGAAATATTCCCAGGATTATATATGGAGATGAATTCAAACGGATTTTAAAAAATAAAATTTTACTTTACATGGTGTATGTGGATAATTATCATAGGAACAAGTAATTTTCTTATGCACAAGATTATTTACAGTTTTCATTTTTATGATTGCATATTTCTCATATTAGAGTTTTGCATAAATAGTTATATATAAGTAAATATATCTGTTTACAGCATTAATATACTATGAATTGCAAAATTCATTAGTTCGCCGATGATTGCCAAATATACTTGTATCATACATTTAATACCAAAATTGATCCAGATGTACCAAGTACTATTAACAACGATCTATTGTCATTTGCGCGATACGCGGAAGATCATTGCCTTAGGGCCAATGCTAAAAAAACCCAAACAATATTTTTTTGGACCTAAATTGTTAACAACTTACGCCCAAGAACAACAGTACACTTCGAAAATCAACCAACGAAGTTAAAAGTTTAGGTATGTTTATAGCCAATGATCTCAAATTTCAAATACATGTTAATTACTGTCCAAGTCAAAGATATAGATGCCTAAAGCAGCTGTATCCATACAGAAATCTTCTTCCACGACAAAAAATGACTATACTAACGGATGATCTTGTTTTAGCTCCTTCTAAACTACGGAGACGTTGTAAATGGATCATTTCTACCAAAAATCGTTAGCGATGCGGCATATAATCGTTAATTTCTAATACAGTGATATTATGTAAGTCAACATTGGCAACATTGGATCATTTCTACTAAAAATCGTTATTAGAAGAATTCAAACATTGCAAAGCTCTTGTTTACGGTATATATTAGGTATAGGAAAGTAGGAAAAGATTTCTTATAAATTATCTGTGGTTGGTTGGCTAGATATGTATGAACGGCGTACAATGGATACTTTAACATTATTCTACATATAAACTTATCATTACATTGCCTCTACATATAAGTTATATACTATATATATATATATATATATATATATATATATATATATATATATATATATATATATACAGGGTTCTACGGCGAAGCGGCATGTAATCGTTAATTCAAAATACAGTGATATTATGTAAGTCAACATTGGCAACATTTTAAAAATATTTTTAAATTTAGCTCCAAAAGAAAGTGGAATTTCAAAGTTATGTTTTTTTTAATGACAAACCCCGTATATTATTGCATTTTTGAATTTTACATAAAAATTAAGTAGCACTTTCTTAAGGGTTCCCTATACCTACATACAGTTCAAGTTATATCAATTTTTATGAAAATGTAGGGTTTTAGAAAAAAATATCTCCTAATAAAATTAAGTCCAACAAATTTACTCTTAGGTTTAAATAAAATACTGTTCCCTTAGCCTATTTATTGACTGAATAGTAAACACCTCTTTACAGGGTGTTCGTTTTTTTCAGTTAAATTAGTAGAACATTCATTCTGAAATATTAAGTTTATTTTAAATAGAACACCCTGTATTTAATACCCTTATCGTTTAGCTTACTTAATTACCTTTCAGCTTCTATGAGGGTTTCCTATACCTAAACCTTAAAATTTTCAATTTATTAAATAATTTTTGGAATTTGTCTGCTCCTGTATCATTTGTAGATTTAAATATCCTCCCAAAATGCCTACTTAATGTCTTTTTGCTAATGTAGTAGTATTTTTCTTTACCAATAATTAGATTTTTTTTAAATTGAAGCTGATCGGTTTCGCTTGAAGGAGCCAAGCATCGTCGGAGTTTTGAAATGTGACAATTTGTTGTTACGGTTATCTATGAAAAATCTATTGCGATTTTTAGTTTAATCTAAATAGTGTGGAAATAACTTTATAAGCGTTTAAATTAAAGTTACTATGATTTGAATTTGAAAATGTGTTACATTAGCCAAAAATCATTAAGAGTAGGCATTTTGGGAGGATATTTCAATCTACAAATAATAAAAAGATTGAAAGATAACTAAGTAAGCTAAACGATAAGTGTATAAAGTACAGGGTGTCCCATTTAAAATAAACCGAATATTTCAGTATGAACGTTCTATTAATCTAACTGAAAAAATTGAACACCCTGTAAAGAGGTGTTTACTATTCACTCAATAAATAGACTAAGAAAACAGTATTTTACTTAAACTTAAGAGTAAATTTGTTGGAGTTAGTTTTATTAGGAGATATTTTGCCTAAAACCCTACATTTTCATAAAAATTGATATAACTTGAAACACTCTGTATGTAGGTATAGGGAACCCTTATGAAAGTGTCACTTATTTTTTATGTAAAATTCGAGGTGTGTCATTTAAAAAAACATAACTTTGGTATGCCACTTTTTTTGGAGCACCCTGTATATTGAAAAATATGTCCTATGCGTAAAGTTGATATTTTTCGAGATATTAATTTCTTTCAGAAAATTTTATCAGAAAAGTTGGGTAACATAAAAATTGATATTTCGGTTATTATTAATTTAGGATTCCACATTTTTCATACAGCTAGGACAAGGTGTTGAAGCTATCGATCATATAAAATATTTTAACTTTATTTAACATTTATGGACAATGCAAGAGAATAATTGACAAAACATGCAAAAGATTTAATGAGGAGCATCTTGAATTACCACCAATGGATCCACAAAAATTCAAAAAATTGCAAAGCAATTTTAGAACATTTGGCAACCGACGTGCAGAAAGAATATCACCTAAACCCAAGATTCAGCTCAAATTATTGCATTTTGTGGAATGGCATTAGTGCGCATACCAGAAAGACCATTAATTTTTAAGAATTATTATTTGGAGTGGCGAAGCAAAATTTTCAAAGGAACGGATTTTTAATCGTCGAAACTCTCACTTCTGGAACAATCAAAATCCCCATGTGGTACGAAGAAGGGATTTTCATAATAAATTTAATTTTAACGTGTTCTGCTTGTTACTGGACAATAATCTTTGTTATTACATTTGCGACTAAAATGCAGCAAGACATTTGGAATTTTTGAGAAGTGTAGTAACTTCT
Organism: Vesta saturnalis; assembly: GCA_036346205.1. Lineage (NCBI taxonomy): Eukaryota > Metazoa > Arthropoda > Insecta > Coleoptera > Lampyridae > Vesta > Vesta saturnalis. The sequence continues at coordinate 502,882 of JARFJB010000005.1, forward strand.
TTTTTGGATAATCTATTTCTCAACCAGTATTTTTCGTGTTGGTATCAACTGGATAAGGCCCCAAGTCATTGTGCTGAGCCAGTTAGTAATGAATTATATCAAATGTTTAAAGATGGATGGATAAGGCGTGTGGGTCCATGTAATTGACCAGAGTTGCTTTGCGACACCTTGGGACGTCTGTCTTTGGGGTCGTGTAAAGAATGAAGTTTATTATACCAGGTGAACTACAAAGAGGAAGTACTGGATAGAGTTACGACAGCATTTAATGGTTTGGATCCAAATGAAGTCCAAACTACTACACGCGCAGTACATAAAGGAACATTTAAATTTACTTAATGATTAACTATTGTTAACCATAAGGTGACGACGGTACTATCGACAAAGTAAAAGAATAGTTGCGCCTCTTTATGTGTGGTTGCCATATTAGGTCAGTTAAAAATTTTAGGGTATGATATTGGGATGATTATTTTATATGATCGATAGCTTCAATACCTTGTCTTAGCTGTATGAAAAATGTAGAATGCTACAATTAATAATAACCGAGATATCATTTTTTATGTTACCCAACTTTTCTGAAAAAATTTTCGGAAAAAAATTATCTCGGAAAATATCAACTTCACGTATTGAGTAAAGTCACCTTCAAATCCAAAAAAAATTGAAAATGGGGACATCCCATTTAGAATAACAAGGTAGTGGCCAACTTCCGGTACACCGGGAAATGGCACCACTCTAAAGATATTTTCATGAAATAAATCTCATCCATTTATGGCCACATATAAATTATCAGTTCAATAGCATTTTACATTCCCCTGATACTTCTACCAGACACCCATACGGGGTGCTCACGAGATCACTTTCCGGCTGCCATTTTTTTATTTATGTATCGATTTAAATGAAACTTGGCAGGGTTGTTACTCTAACCAAACGTCATTTTTGGGAATTTTTGACAAGCATTTCCGACTTCCGGTTTCACCGGAAATGACCTTAACTTTTGATTTTTAAATGACGCCCTCTATATATTTTTAGTTTTTCGGATTCTGGAGGTCATTTTACGGCCGATTGCGTAATACTTAAATCGATTTTTTTCTAAATGTAATTTTAAAATTGAATTTTATTTTTTCATCCAGAGTGCCATGACCATCTTAAAATCATTCTACATACTTAACTCACTTCCAGAAAAATTCAAACTCACTTTTATCTTTGTTAACTTTTTTACTAGAACGTTCTAAACTTTATTTTTGCCGTAGCTCAAAAAAATGAAATGAAGCATACCACTTTCATAAAACTACTAAATGCAGTATTTTAAAACGAATTTAATGACGTATAACACGTTTTGTCATTTTTACCCATTTTCGATTTAAAACATTTCTATTTTTATATTTACGTCTTACTCATTAATAAAGTACACTTCCTATGTCACAGCACAGCAGAGTTGCCATGAAAACAATAGGTGGCTAGGTTGCCATGGAAACACTATGGTAAATTTAAAAGTTTGACAGGTAATAATAAAGGTTGTTGTTTATTAACATAAATCTAATATTTTACTTAAAAATTAAATTAAAGTTAAATTTAAATTAATTATAAAATTAACAAAAATGTTTACCAAGAGTGAGCAGGTTGATATACTTATTATGTATGGACAATGTGCCAAAAATGCAGCGGAAACCGAACGAGTTTATCGGCAAGAATATCCTGAGCGTCTTCATCATCCTACAAGACAACACATTATCTACCTTATAAGAAAAATGCGCCAAGAACCAAATAATTTGCAACAACATTTTATTATTAATGAACAAACGGAAGAAAATGTAATAGCATATGTCATTCAAAACCCCACAGCATCCACAAGGGAAATTGCCTTTGAATTAGACATTGGCGCAGAATCAGCAAGAAAGATCTTGAAGAAACATGGATACAAATCATTTAAGTACCAGCTTCACCAACATTTGTACGAGGGAGATTTTGTTAGAAGACTGGAATATTGCAACTGGTTCTTGGAACATAACGATGCCGATAATAGCCTAGCCAATTCTATTTTGTATTCTGACGAGTCGAGATTTACCAATAATGGAATGTTTAACCGGCAAAATACAAGATATTGATCAACGATAAATGAACACCGAATGATGGAAGGTAATTTTCAAGAGATATTTGGAGTAAATGTATGGGCTGGAATAATTGGTACTCGTATTGTGGGACCGATTCTTTTCCAAGGGCATTTAAATGCAGAACGATATTTGGGTTTTTTACAACTTGAAATTGAAAATTTTTTGGAGGAATTACCGTTGGAAATAAATAATCAACACCTTTATTATCAACAAGATGGTGCGCCGGTTCACAACGCTATTGTTGTGAGAAATTACTCAGAAGAACGATTTGGAGAACATGTTATCTTTACCCGTGGACCGATCCGGTGGCCTCCTCGTTTGCCTGACCTTATACCTCTTGACTTTTTTTTTGTGGGGCCATATTAAGGAGATTGTTTACCAAACACCGCCAACAACACTTAACATCTTAGAAAATCGTATACGAGCGGCATTTGCTAGCATTACTCCCGACATGCTTAGGAATGTCGTAGAAAACAACGTTTTTCGTGTTAGGAAATGTCAAGAGGTGGAAGGGCAGCACTTTGAAAATTTAATTAGTGGTTAAAAGGTCCAAAATTTATAATCTAATACCTATTGTTAATGTTATATTATTGATAATGTTATTAATTTTTTTTAATTATTTTTAATACTGTTTAAAATTATTACACTCTGTTTGTTTTAAAATAAATTTTGTTCAATCGTTGACTGAAAAAATTGGGAAAATACCCATAGCAATGCATTAAAATTGTGCTGCTTTAAAAACAACTCTCAGACACGCCCATAATGCGGCAAAAATAAAGTTTAGACGTTCTAGTAAAAAAGTTAACAAAGATAAAAGTGAGTTTGCATTTTTCTGGAAGTGAGTTAAGTATGTAGAATGATTTTAAGATGGTCATGGCACTCTGGATGAGAAAATAAAATTCAATTTTAAAATTACATTTGGAAAAAATCGATTTAAATATTACGCAAACGGCCGTAAAATGACCTCCAGAATCCGAAAAACAAAAAATATGCAGGGGGTGTCATTTAAAAATCAAAAGTTAAGGTCATTTCTGGTGAAACCGGAAGTCGGAAATGATAAGTTTATTGGGGAATGCAGTCAATTATGATTATAATTATAATTGACTGCATTCCCCAATAAACTTATCTTATATTCATTATCAGTCAAGATTACCCACTTATATATATATATATATATATATATATATATATATATATATATATATATATATATATATATATATATATATATACATATATAACACAGGTACTTACCCTTCCTCTTGGAAGCATAGGATCATAATTACCATACCCAAAGAAAATAAGGACACAACAAAGGCCGGCAAGCTATAGACCAATAGCCCTGTCATCATGCTGCAGCAAAATACTAGAAAGCATGATAAATTACAGACTTGTATCTGTACTCGGGAAAGGAAACAAAATTAGTAAATACCAAGAAGGGTATCGAAAAGGATTCTCTATCGTAGATCGTCTGCTGTATATGGACAAGGTAATTAATGAAGCATTTACTAAAACCCAACATACCCTAACAGTATTTTTTGACCTTGAAGAGGCCTTTGACTGCGATATTACATACTGAAAATGCTTAAAGATTCGAAAACTAAAGGAGTATCACCGAGAATTATACAAAGCTTCTTAGAAAACCGAACTGTCCAGGTAAGCGTTAGCAATGTTTATTCAAATCCGTACAAACTTATTAATGGAATACAGCAAGGATCGGTTCTGAGTACCACCTTATTTACAATTGCAATAAATGGTATCGCAGATAGCGTTCATGAAAGTAGCCATCTTATGTTACACGTGGATGAACTTGCCATTGCAGTGAGTGGTACTGACATCAATTGTATGGAAGATATTAATCAAAGGGATATAGATACAATCGCACAATCTCGTGGTCTGAAATTTTCAGAAAGCAAAACTCTCTGTGTCCATTTCTGTAGGTTAAGAAAACCATACGATGAACCTGTCTTGCGATTGAATTATACCAAACGCAAAGAACACAGATTTCTGGGTGTTACCTTTGATACGAAGCTATCCTGGAAAAGCCACATTGACAGGCTCGCAGTAGCATGTAGAATAACCATAAACACAATTAAAGCACTGAGCAGCTTCAGTTGGGGTGCAGACCGGGACTCATTGCGTAAAATAATTAATGCATTTATAAGAAGCAGAGTAGAATATGGATGTATAATACACAGCAACGCTGCAAAATCACACATTAAGAAAATAGAAGCAGTTTGGAATAAAGCACTGCTTCTGATGACAGGGTCATTCAGAACGTCGTCAATTGAATCACCGTTATATCCTACTACGCCCTACTCAAACTTAGATTTGAAGAGATCAATAATAAATATGGTTTAAAAAAATTGAGTAAATCCAACCATTACCTAAAAACCATAATATCAGAGCCTGAAATACTGGAAAAGTACGAGTGGAGTCAAACTCGCACAATACCAGCAATCATCAATATCCATAAACAGCGGACAATGGTGAAGAAACTGACATTATACAATACAAATTGCGCACAACAACCACACACTCATCTATACTGCGGGATACACTCTACCACACCTCGCTGGTTGCAACGTAATAGTAGAAGGTCAAAAATATCATGGAATTTTCTACAAGAAAGCTCAATGGTTAAAGCAAGTTTAACTGCTAGAAGTAAATGATAGTTGTCCAACTAACAAAGTGGTGTGTTCTACCTCGAAAGAAGCAATTGGTTCTTTAAAGACAGCTTTTTAAAAAATAGCGTAGTTAAGTACATACAACAAAAAATATCTCGGATGGTACGAAACAGAATGCAAATTAAAATTCTTAACATAACACTAAACTTAAACATAATAGAGATAAAATCCGTAACCAAACTCACACCTGCAAAAAGCGAAAACGATAACAATATAAACTTTCTTCTACCTTCTCGAGGAACTAAACAGAAGTGGCAAGTTATGTGGAAGAACAATAATACCTAATTGCAGGCTATTATTAGGGATGTCGAGAACATTCCAAAAACAAAGGGGCTAGAAAGAAAACAAGAGGTAATATGGACTAGGCTAGCCATAGATTACACGAGGCTAACGCACGCTCACCTTCTATTAAACCGAAAACCTCATAAATGCCCACAATGTAAGACAAAAGATCTAACGATAAGTCACCGAGAAGTGCCAGGTACTAAAACCATATAGAGACCAACACCAAATAAAAGGAGAACTAAACACAATGCTAGAAGAACCAAATTTCGAGAACTATTAAATTTAACTACTAAATTTAAGATATTTAAAAGTATTGCAGTACTAAATAAAATATAATACTAGAGAACAAGAAGATAGAAAGTTTAATGATAAACGGCTATAAATAATAGGAACGTCCTATGATCATAGATATCGAAAAGTTTCCTAAATGTCCGTCATATGACACGCGGGAGGACGAGAAAAAAGAAAGGAACAAAGAAAGAAAAAATAATAATCTTTGGAATACCAAACCACCCAACCTATCATCTTATTTTCAGCTTCTCCCTGGACGGTCCCCGAGGTGGAGATTTGTCTTCGACTCGCCGATTTCATGAAAGAACATGCGCGTGATGTAACGTACCAGACAGAATTGACCGCTATTCTGGACAAATACCGTAATTAAACGCTAATTTACACGGACGGATCGCGAACGGAATCGGGAGAATGGACATTATCTCCAATGTGCACCATATTTAGTACCGAACTTTACGCTATATGGCAAGCCTTGTTATACTGTATGACGAGTCGCACAGGGATATGCTTTATTATAAGTAGCGACAGCCTAAGTTCCGTTAATAGCATAAGGGTTCGCTATCCTCGCTATGCACTTATACAAAAAATTCTGTACAAAAACATTATGTAGAATGTTAAAAGGTCGGTTTTGGTTTGGGCCCCTGGCTACTTAGGAGTAGGTGGCAATGTTTTGGCCGAAGAGGCGGCTAAGCGAGCTACGGGAAGAGGGCACGTGGATGTCCCTGAGGTGAGCCATTTAGACCTCAAATCGAATTTCACTACCGCGGCAGGAGACACTAAGCAGTGGGAACCACTCCTACGATTGAATAGATCACAACGTGTTAGAATCCATAGACTAAGGATCCGCCATTCAAAACTAACGCTCGTCCACCTGCTACGAGGGGGACTTCCTCCAGTTTGCTTGACTTGCAGTTATCAGACCTATATATAAATATATATATATATATATATATATATATATATATATATATATATATATATATATATATATATATATATATACATATATTAATTTTAATTAAGTTTCTACTAAAAAACAAAGATGGTGAGTAGGTAATAAAAAAGATTATTATGATTATTATTTTTTTCTTGTTTCCCTTCTTTTTTCTCGTCCGCCCGCATGTCATATGACGGCCATTTAGGAATGTTTTCGATATCTATGATCATTAGACGTTCCTATTTTTCTTCTTCTTGTTCTCTATTATATTTCATTTAATACTGCAATGCTTTCTAAATATCTTAATAGTTCTTGAAATTCGGTTTCTGCTTGCATTGTGTTTGGTTCTCCTTTTATTTGGTGTTGGTCTCCATATAGTTTTAGTACATGGCACTTCTCGATTATATGACTTATCGTTAGACCTTTTGTCTTACATTGTTGGCATTTATGAGTTTTTCGGTTTAATAGAAGGTGAGAGTGTGTTAGCCTCATGTGGCCTATGGCTAGCCTTGTTCATATTACCTCTTGTTTTCTTTCTAGTCCCTTTGTTTGTGGAATGTTCTCGACATCCCTAATAATATTCCTCAATTGGGTATTGTTGTTCTCCTACATAGCTTGACACTTCTGTTTAGTTCTCTTTTGAATTTGCTTTTTTAGGTCCTCGAGAAGAAGGCAGTTTATATTGTTATCGTTTTCGCTTTTGCCAGGTGTGAGTTTGGTTATGGATTTTATCTGTATAATGTTTAACGTCAGTGGTGTGTAAAGAATTTTAATTTGTATTCTGTTTCGTACCATTCAAGTTATTTTTTGTTATATGGATTTGACTAGGTTATTTTTTAAAAAGCGGTTTTTTAAAGAATCAATTGCTTCCTTCGAGGTAGAACACACCACTTTGTTAGTTCGACAACTATCATCTACTTCTAGTCCTTTCAAAATAGCAGTTAAGCTTGCTTTAACCAATAAGCTTTCTTGTGGTAGCTTCCATAATATTCTTTGACTTTCTACTATTAGGTTGCATCCAGAGCGGTGTGGTAGAGTGTATCCCGCAGTATAGAAGAATGTGTGGTTGTCGTGCCGTAATTTGTATTGCATAAAGTTAGTTTCTCCATCATCGTCCATAATATATTTTACATAATCTATTTGGATAGGCCAACGTTGCCATTCATATATCTCTTCTTCCTTTTTCTAAATACTTGAAATAGATTCTCCTTTTATTACTGTGTATGGATATTAATGATTGCTGGTATTGTTGGAGTTTGACTCCACTCGTACTTTTTCAGTATTTCATGCTCTGATATTATGGTTTTTAGGTAATGGTTGGATTTACTCAATATTTTTAAACCATATTTATTATTGATCTCTTCAAATCTAAGTTTGAGTGGGGCGTAGTAGGATATGAAGCTTAGTGATCCAATTGGCGACGTTCTGTATGCCCCTGTTATCAGAAGCAGTGCTTTATTCCAAACTGCTTCTATTTTCTTAATACCATTTATTGCAATTGTAAACAAGGTGGTACCCAGAACCCATCCTTGCGGTATTCCATTAATAATTTTGTACGGTTTTGAATAAACGTTGCCAACCTGGAAATTTCGGTTCTCTAAGAAGCTTTGTGTAATTCTCGGCGATACTTCTTTAGTTTTCCACTCCTTAAGCATTTTCAGTATGTAATATCGCCATATGGCGTCAAAGGCCTTTTCAAGGTCAAAAAATACCGTAAGGGTATGTTGGGTTTTAGTAAATTCTTCATTAATTATTATAAGTTTTTGTTATGAACGAATAAGTTCAAAAGTAAATATGTAATTAAAAATTATTATTAATTTTATTAAATATATAAATAAAAAGTTTACCTCGAGTAGGATTTTAACCTAGTTAACGATAAACAAAGGACCAACGCAACCAAACGAGACAAGGACAATCGACTTGCGACTAGCCTTTGCGTTACGCGGGGAGTACCACGTGGAGGTGCTGGTTCAACTTTACTCCCCTATCATTATTATTTTATTATTATTATTATCATTATTATTATTATTATTATTATTATTATTATTTTATTTTTTTTTTTTTTGGCGTAACTTCTACGGTCATTTGCCATTTCCTCAAGTTTTGGTTTTATATCTTATTTATTAGTTCAGTTTCTTTAAGAATTGGAGCAGTAATGTCACATGCTCTTGATCATCTCTGAAAATATCTTCCATAGTATCTTTCAACCCTAATTTCTTCTTGACGTCTTTGTATTTTGTGCACTCTAATAATATGTGCTTTACAGTTAAGTGTGTGTTACATAGATTGCACATGTCTTGTCTTCTCCTTCCTAGTATGTGAGAGTGCGTCATATTGGTGTGACCTATTCGAATTCTTGTTAAACTAACTTCTAAAGGTTTTATATTTTGACTTGCTATTCTCCAGGGTTTTACGTCACTCTTGATTTTTGTAGTTGCGTATTTGTTCCGTTCCATTCTTGTTGCCATATGATTTGTATTTTGCTTTTAATTTCTCCCTTGATTTTTTTAAGCTTCGTTGATATTTCTTGAGCTTGATTGTTTTTTATGGAGACTAATTCTAACCCGTTTTTTTTAAATAATCTCTGCTGCTCTTACCAGAGCTGGTCTGTTTATGGTTGGCCTTTCTTCGTACTCTTGGTTGGTGTTGTTACTTATGAGATCATGGTTTAGATGGTTTTTTAAAGCATTGCTTTTTGAGTGGTAGATAAGTAATAGTTGTTGGTAACGGATGGGTAATGGTTGGATGCCTGCGTCAACAAATGTTGCTGCGTGTGGGCTAGTTCGGTATGCTCCTGTGGCTAGTCTAATTCCATATGCATGTATACTATTTAGGATTCTTAAGGTGGATGGTCTAGCTGAGGTATAGATTATACAGCTGTAGTCAATTACAGATAGTACAAATGCTTTATATAGCATTAGTAATTGCTTTCGAGATGAACCCCAATTACGGTTACACAGGCTTCGAATTGTATTCAATCGTTTTTTACACGAATCTGCCAATTGACTGATATGTTGCTTAAAGTATAGTTTTTCATCCAGTGTAACTCCCAGCACTTTTATGTTTGATACTACTGGTATTTTTACACCATTTATATGTAGGTTTGGTTCTTTGTGTGGGGTCCTTAGACGGCAGAAATGGATTGCTCTTGTTTTTTCCTTAGAAAAGGTGAAATCTTGTTCTCCTGCATAATGGGTCACTTGCTCTATTGCTATTTGTATTTTTTCTTTAACTGTATCTATGCAGCTTCCTTGAAACATGATTATTAGGTTGTCGGCGTATAGACACTTTTTAACAGGTCCCTGAATGGTCGAAAGTAGCTTGTTTATTCCTATTAAGAATAAGGTCACGCTTAGGACCGAACCTTGAGGAATGCCGTATTCCAGCGTATGTATTTCTGATAGGGTGCTGCCTATCCTAACATTAAATTTTCTTTTTGATAGAAAACTAATTATAATTTTGGGCAATTTTCCTCGTATATTCCAGTCATGTAGCTGTTGTATAATGTTAAAGCGCCATATGGTATCATAGGCTTTCTCTAAATCAAAAGATACTGCTACAGTGTGCTGCGTCTTTCTGAAGCCCTCAATGATGTAGTGCTCAATATACACAAGGTACTCTATTGTAGAATGTAATTTTTTAAATGCAGTCTGATGGGATGATATTAATCCATGCGATTCCAAATATGGCATAAGTCTTCTGTTTATCATCGTTTCCAATACTTTACTCATATTACTGGTAAGAGCAATTGGCCTGTAACTATTTGGTTAGGTCATATTTTTGTTGGGTTTTAGTACTGGAATTATGATGGATTCTTGCCACTTTTTGGGGAAATATCCTTCATCAAAAATTTTGTTGTATATATGGACCAGGGTTTGCTGTGCGGATGCAGGAAGGTTTTGGAGCATAGAGTATGTGATATTATCTGGACCTGGTGATTTATCTTTTTTAAGTTTTAGAGCATGTTCGAGTTCTTTCATTGTAAATTGTTTATTGTACTCTATTTGTTCTTCACTTTGAAAATCCAGTAGTTCTTCAGTGTCCTTTTTTATTTTTAAGAATGTTTTATCAAAGCATTTAGAGCTACTGACGTTTTCGAAATGTGTAGCCAAAGCTTCTGTTTGTTCTTTAATGTTTGTTATTTCTCTGTTTTCATTTATTATGATTTCTGAGATAATAGTAGTAGTTTTCTCAATATATTTTTTGCCTTTCTCCATACCTCCGATGGAGGTGTATTGGAGTTTATAGAGGACACATATTTTTCCCAAGATGATCGTTTACTGTTTAAAATAATTTTCCGCATATTAGCTCTGGCTTTTTTGTAATTAATTAGGTTTTATACAGTTGGGGATCTTTTAAACGTATTGAATAATTTTCGTTTATCTTGGACAGAGTTTTTGACCTCGTCGGTCCACCAAGGAACACACCGGTTTTTAATTTTGCCGGAAGAACGCGATATACTTTTTTCTGCGGCGTTTATTATATTTTGGAAAATTCTTGAACAATTGTATCAATGTCAACCAAGTCTTGTGGGGTTTGGCGAATTGATTGTTTGTTCCCAATTGGCTTCGTTTGTTTTCCACTTTCTTGGAATGGAATATTCTCGTTTTTTAAATCCCGCTGATATAAGAATTGGGCAATGGTCGCTATTGTAATATTCTTCAAGGACCTTCCAAGCAAGGTTTAACGCAATACTATTGTGTGCTAAGTTTAAATCTATTGTTGAAAAACTATTGGATTTCGTATTCATGTGTGTTTTTTGTCCTGTATTTAAGAGGACAAGTCCTTTAGTTTCCAATAGTTCTTCAACGATTTTACCACGTGGATCTCTATGGGTAGATCCCCAGAGGGTAGAATGAGCGTTGAAATCTCCTAAGAATAAATACGGTGGTGGAAGTTGTTCTGTTATTTTTTGTAACACATCTAAGTTCCAGTCAAACACTGGAAAATATGCATTACAAATTGTAATTGTTGTAGGAAACCGTATCTGCGTAGTGACAACTTGGTGTTCAGTGTCGACTGAGATCATATTCGTTGGCGTTCCGTTTTGAATGTATACGGCAACTCCACCACTGGCTCTTTGATGTTTTGTATCATTCCTGTTAATACTTTCGTACCCTCGTAATAAAAACGTGTTTTCGTTTTTTAGATGCGTCTCTTGAAGGCATATAACAATTGAATTATGCTTAGCTATTAACATTTTTAGTTCGCAATAATGCGCCTGTAGTCCATTGCAATTCCATTGCACGATATATTCATTGTCGTGTAATTGGGCCATTTTAGTTATACTTATAATAAAAACAATTATTAATAAATAACATTAAAGAAAAGGAACGACGGACTATTGACTTGTATACTAACATTAAGACAAACGACTTAAAATAGTTCGCTAAAATATCACAGTTTGCTATCACGTTCTTAAAATAGTAAAATATCACAGGTAAAATATCACTGAATAAATCACATTGACTGTTTTCGGGGACCTCTGGGTCTGCCCTTCTGCCAACCCGGCTTCTTTTTTTGAGATTTTGCTATCTCTACCACAGTTTGATCTACCGAACTGATACTCGATCTGGTAGATAACGATCTGTTCACGGCAATTTTTCTTTTTTCTCCGCGTGTTTCATCCTCCATAGGTTCTTGTTCATTGGAGGATGGCGGATCTTGAACAGGTTTTCTAATTATGTTCACTTCCTCTCTAATTATATTTTTAATATCCGACATGAGAGTATTCCGTTCTAAGGTACTACGAACTATAGCTTCAGGTGAGGTTGAGGTCAGTAAACTTAGTTCTTCCTTAATTATTTTTTTTATTTCTGGGATTATATTTTGGAGAGAAATATTGCTATTGGTGGTCGCAGCTACATGTGCAAAGGTAGTTTCTTTAGTAACGGTGGATCCCGCCATTTGCTTTGCCTGAAAGTGTGATATTTTATTAATAACCATTATTTCCTGTATTTTACAATCTCTTTTGTAGGTGGGGCACCCTTTCCAGATTGCTATATGCGTTCCTTTACAATTAAGGCAACATTTTGGTTCCTCGCAAGGTGAACCTTCATGCGGAGGCTTCCCACAGATACATATTTGTTGACTGCTGCATGTCCGAACTTATGGCAGTTGTAGCACCGTAATGGCGGTGGTATATACGGGCGCACCATTAAAGCATACATTGCCACTTTTATTGTTTTCGGGAGTGTCTCTCGTTCGAAGGTAAGGACTTGGTTAGGCGTATTTACCCATGTGCCTTCCCTCTTTACCCTAATCCTTCTCACCTCTGTGACATGTTCATGAGAAAGTTCGTCTTTTATCTCATCCAATGAACAATTTAATAGATCGGGGCAGTATACTACCCCTTTATGTCTGTTTAGTGTTGGATGAGGTGTTACCTGTATATCCATGTCTGCCATTCTCTTAGTCTCAAGTAATCGTTTAGATTGGGCTCTTGTCCTTGTTTCTACTAATAGGGTACCTTTTACCTTTTCTATATCATTAACTTCACCAACTAATCCATATAATACCTTCGAAATTAAAAAAGGACTGATTTTAATAAAATCACCTTCTACCTTTTTCAGGAGCAGGAACCGGGACCGTGGGGTCTCCTTCTCCTGCTTGCCCTTTTTTGGGAGCTTTTTGGAGGAAGCTGCCGGAAACCGTAAACCATTATCTTTGTCAGAAGTCGAGCAATGTCTGTGGCACAAAGCCGACGGGTTTCGCCACTAAATTCACCGTCTTTGGGTTCTGGACTTTTAGGTGGACCCACTGGCACCTCCATATTTAAAGAGTTGGCACTCTGTGTGAATTGATTTCGGATACTCATATTGTTCCCACGAGAACGCACTGAATAAATGTCGACTGGAGCAGAGCAGGCATACTACAGAAGGGCATACTGTGGGGGGCGCTTCTTCCCCCACAGGCGTTTCAACGCTAAGGACCAGGCTTCCCCCTGCCACGCTCACGCGCAATCCCTGCAGCACCTAAACTGTCAAGCGACCTTGGGATTAGGGGATTTTTTACAGAGGTTTCCTTCCTCGCAGTCCAGGCAATTAAGCCAAGGCCACCGACCACCTCCTGTACGACGTTCCCTAGCCACGCCCTGCTAGAGTCTCTGAAGTACAGTTCGCGGTTGCGGTATTAGGACACGGCTAGCGCTCAGCCGCCCCCAGCTAGGACATCCCGGGCTAGCCACACCCGTATACGCTTTTGACGGCGTATGTCCTGGGAAGAGTAGAGAGAAGAGGAAGTGGACCCCTAGCTAGGAGCCTGAAAAGAACAAGAGTTGGAGCGAGAGTGCTCCGACAGAAAAGAGTTAAAGTAAGGGAAGCCACTCAAGACTAGTATAAGAAAAGTGCGCTTCCAGCTAGGGGGACGCAGGGTTGCCATCCCTGACCTCGTTAGTTACGAGGCCCCACGTGGACTGGTCTGCGACACCGTATTCTCTAGAGCTAGCAGTAGCGGTTTACCGCCACGAGCTCGTATTTCGGTGTTGTCCTTGCATCACTTAAGATCATTTGCAAGGTCATTCCCCTATCCGCCACCTAGGGACGCGAGTAGTAGGTAGTCCAACCCCTAGGTTATTATTATTATTATTATTATTATTATTATTATTACTATTATTATTATTTTTATCATTACTATTAAATCAATTACCATTGTGAAATACAAATATTTTGTTAATAAAGCTTAAGTCTGTAGAAGATAAGGACAAAATTATTAATAAAGGGCGTTTATGGTGGCGTGAACTATCTGATGAAGATAAGAAACCTAATCGACGCATCTTTTTTAATGAAAATCTCACCTATTATTATCGTAATTTGTTTAGAAAAGTAAGAAAAAAAGCTATAAGCTATAAGTTCGTATGAATTAAACACGGGCGTATCTATGTGAAAAAAGACAAAGATGCAACACCGGTAACTGTAAATTTGGACAAGATAACATCTTAAATATTTAATTTTGTTTTGAAATTGGTTTGGTTTGTTTAAAGAAGAAATGAAGAATGATAAGAAGGATTTTTAGTTTTCATACATTGTTTGTAAATATGAATGTGTTCAGGTAAACGATATCGTATATAAACATTCATAAATGGGATATTGCTTTTGATTATGACAATTTGTAAATTTATATTATTGGAAAGATTGATTTAACTTTTATTTTTTAAACGTTTAAATAAGTTTTTATTTACAGCTGAATACTGAAGCAATTATTATTTATTTTTACTCAAATTGTTTGATTGGTGCATTCAAAGATGATAAAAAAATTACATTTAAATTGCATGTGTCATGTTATAATTATTTAAGCACATGTACTAGCAGATTTCAAGCTCAACTATTGTAATCTAATTTATGTTGAATATTACTCATAAACAAAAAATAATAATAATCTAAACAGTAGAATTTTGTCAAATATAAATTTACAAGGGATGTGGCTATACAGCGCAGATCCGTGTTAAGTGATAAGTTTTTGAACATTACGTTTTCTCTGTGTTTTCAAATTTGATGGTCGATCCAATTCTTGCTTTTGGTACTATGTATGATTCTAAGTTTAATTATAACAGTGTGTTGCATATTGTCTTATACAATGTTTTTCCTTGACTGCAAATTCAAAATTTAAGTTAACTCTTACTTTTGTTACTATGTTTGATCTTAATTGTAACTTATAAATCCTCAAAGTTAACAATTAATGTCTGGAGAGCTAACGGGACCATTATCGTTATTTGTTGTTATTCTTCAATTGAATAAAAAAAAGCAAAAGTTTAAGTTCGTGACAATAATAAAATAGATTTGATAAATAAATATTAAACTAAATAACAAAGAAATAATTATAACCCGGAAGGCTAAATTAAAAATAGCACTATGGTCAGGAGTTGAGAATGAAGTGCATGGCGCAACAGGAGTTGGTGTGATCGTAAGTGAAAGAGTAATAGGGGTTAGAATGAAAGTGGAGCTTCGAAGAATTTTTCTTATTGAATGCTATGAACCGCTGAATGGAGAAAGAGACCAGGAGTGCGAGAACTTCTGGAATGAAGTAGAGAACGTGTTGAACGTACGTAAGCCAAACGAAAGAGTGATGATAGTGGGGGATATGAACGGATGGGTGGGTGTACGGAGAAAATGGAGAGCAAGGAGTCAATGAGAATGGTGAACGCTTGGTGAACATCTGTGTGGAGAGAAGCCTGTTTGCATCCAATACGTGGTTTAAACATAAAAATGTGCATTCGTATACATGGCAAAGAGGTGAATCTAAAAGTATGATAGATTTGATAGTGTATGAGAAACGGATTAGAAACCTGGTGAAACACACAAAAGTGATGCGCGGATCGGGGTGTGGATCGGACAACTTTTTAGTTATATCGAGAATGTGTTTAGGGCAAAAGTGGGTCTGGAGAAGGAAAAAGAGTTGAATGTGAATGAAACAGTATGAAACGAACAAATAAAAGACACTGACATTGAAAGTGCATGGATAAGCTTGAAAAACTGCGTTGTCAATTGTGCCGTGCGGATATGTGGAAGAGCGACTGTAGGTAGACAAAAAAATGTGATTGGTGGAATGAGTCGGTAAAAAAGGCAGTATGTAAGAAAAAAGATGCGTACATGGCAATGAGATTGAGAAAAAGCGATTGTATGAGGTGTACAGATTAAGAAACAAAGAAGCGAAGGAGGCAGTGAGAATAATAATATCTTGCTGCAAAAATTGAGAAGTACATATAATTTTAGCGAAAGCAGCGTTACTCTAATCTCGTCATATATATCAGACAGATTTCAGCACGTTTCTTTCAATGGAATTCTGTCAAACAGACTTTCTATAACTCTTGGAGTTATAGAAGGATCCATTCTTGGTCCTCTATTGTTTCTGATTTATTTCAACGATTTTCCAGACTTTGTAAACATTTATGCTGATTGCATTCTCTACGCTGATGATACAACCCTTTCTGTAAATGAACAATCGTTAGATGAACTTATTTTAAAACAAAATAAAGTAGAAACCTTAGCGTCACAGTGGTTCATACCAAACGAATTAAAATTAAATGAAACAAAATCAAAAAACTTATTGCTTTCGCTACGTCCGTATTCACATGTAAACACTCAATCAGTAAAATTTTTAGGTATACAGATTGATCCACACTTAAACTTTAATGTTCATACAGAAATGATAAGTAGAAAGATTAGTAAAAATATTTTCGTTCTAAGACGTTTGGCGGAAAATGTTTTCAAAAATGTTTTAATAAACGCTTACTACTCTCTAATACACTCTGTAGTAAGTTATGGCATAATGGTGTGGGGAAATTGTTCCTCAGCAAGCATAGTATTTGGACTGCAGAGACGTGCAGTAAGAATCATAAATGCACAGCGATATCAGGATGATTGTAAGATGCCTTTTGTTGACCTGAAAATTCTTACAGTGCCATCCCTGTTTATATTGGAAAGTATATTGTATGCAAAAGACAACTTACACTTATTTAAATCGCAATCTGGTATACATGACCATTATACACGATCGCGAAATAACATCAGAACCAACTACTGTAGGTTATCCAAAACGCAGAAGGGTCCTGTATACATTTCTCAAAATCTCTTTAACTGTCTTCCCATTCAAATCAAAACGCTAACTAGATCAAACTTAAAAAATAAATTAAAAGATTTTTTAACTATCAAAGCGTACTACTCAATTAAGGAATTCCTGTGTGATGATTTATCTACTCTAAATTGATTACCTTCCCACATATTATTTAATTTTAACGTAGATGTTTTTAAAAGTTGTTTAATGTTTGTTTTTTTTGTATCTTTGCTAGTTGTGGTATTTATTTGTTTTTTTTTTCTAAATTGTTTTGTATATGTTTTTTTATCGATATTGTGATATGACAAATGTAAGTGCTCTGCACAATAACACGCAAATAAATTATTATTATTATTATTATTACTATAAGTAAAGAGGAAGTGATGGCTGTGGAAGGAGAGAAAATGCAGAATGATTTAGAGGGAAACAAAAAACTCTTCTGGGCATGGGTCAAAAATAACGTGGCCCAAAACAGAACGCTATAGGAGTGATGAGTACGAGCAACGAAATAGTATGGAACGATTGCGAAGTGAGGAAATGCTGGCAAGAATATCACGGAAAGCTGTACAGTAGTGTGGAAACTCCAGGGTTAAATACGGATAATGTAGAAGGAATGGTGAATTAAACAGATATTGGGATAAATGAGGTAGAGAAAACAGTAGAAACGTTGAAAAACGGCAAGGGAGCAGGCGTAGCTGCAATCACTGGTGAAATGCTAACGTATGGAAGTGCAAAGCTTATACGAAGATTGTGTGAATTTTTAAATGTATGCCTTATATGTGGAAAAGTGCCGATCGATTGAAAGAGCGCGATCATTGTACCACTGTATAAGGGTAAAGGGAACAAGAGTGTGTAACAACCCATTTTGAGTTGTATTAAAATATACCGTAATTTAGGTTCTTCGTTCATTTAGTTGTAAATATAAGAAAATGTTTATTTATTAATGATAGTAGGCAACTTAATTTGCATTTTGGTGTAACTTAAGTGCATATCTTCTTAAAGGTTTATACTCCCACTTCTTAAAATTATTTTTTTCTGCTCAATATTTTCGCCCAACGCGTCATCGTTGACTTAATTCTTTGCGAAATTTTTTTCGCGCAACGCGTCGTCTGATATTCTAGGCGTCCATTTTTTCTCACTTCTTGCGGCACGCTGTTAGATGCAGGAAGCCATATTTTTTGGGTTTCCCCCTAAATCCTGTGAAAAGTGCCATTGATTTAATGGTAAGATTATTTAACTCGTAATACGAAAAATTAAAACATCTGCTCTTTGCAGGCACTTTGATTTACACTTTTATTACTTTTACTTTTCTACTTTAATTACATTTTAAGTACGCATTTAATTTTACTTTTACGTACGCTTTCATTTTATGATTGCAATTTTGCTATTAATGCTGATCTAAATGCAGATCCCAATTTTTATCTGAATTTCGAGAAAATGAAATAAACGGATTATTCAATTTCATGAAGATAAATTTATAAGAAGGAAAATTCCATTTTGGTTGTGGTTTACAACGTAAAGTATTATTTCGAGATATTGCGCAACATTAATACAAGGATTACATCACCTCGGTTTGCATTTCCGCATTTATTCTTTATAATACCAGGGGTTCTCAAGAAGATTTATTATATTTTGTGCAGGTATTTATATTTATAACAATTAATTAGTAATTTAAGGCTATAACTAGTTTTAAGATATATTTTATTTAACCCTATCATCTTAACTGTTAATAAACATAGTATGTATATTTTTTATTTTTTTACATTTTGGTAGAATTTTTATTGTACACAACCTCGGTTTAGTTATTCCGAGCATAATTAAAAAATAACTTGGCGTCCGCGATCATTTTTATTAGTGTTACATGGCAGTTATTATATTGATGTTCAGTGGAAGTAATCGAGCAGAAATTGTGGTAATTAAGCAAATAAAAAGATTAAACCACCCTACGTTAATCAACCGACTGAGTAAAAGGCATTATTTTTGGTGATTGGTTTGTATCTCTAGTTAGTTTAACGATTTGTTTTGGAGAACATTTTTACACACATTTCTTTATTAAATTTTTTAAACCATTTCAACCACTATATAATAAGTGATTGCAAGAACTACAGAGTAATAAGTTTTCTCAGCGTGCCTGGTAAAGTATTTGGAAGAATTTTGATTAATAGAGTACGAGAAACTAAGATTTGGAATGTGCAGGGTGGCTTCATGCCAGGGAGAAGATGTATGAATCAGATGGTTGCTCTCCAGTAGGTGATCGAAAAGTGTTTAAGGGTAAAAAGTAAGCTGTACTGTGCGTTTGTAGATCTGGAGAAAGCATACGATAGAGTGAATAGGGAGAAGCTATGTGAAATATTAAATGAATATGACGTAAATAAAGGTATAATAAATGGAATAAGGGCAGTATACAACGGTAGTCGGGCATGTGTTAGGGTGAGAGGAGGTGTGAGTGAATACTTCAATATTGGGCAAGGAGTGCGAGAAGGCTGTGCGATGTCACCGTGGTTGTTCAATGTATACATGGATAAATGTGTTCGACAAGCATTTACCGATACAAATGGTGTAATGATTGGTGACGTAAATGTACGACTTCTTGTGTATGCAGATGACACAGTCGTATTATGTGACAGTGTGGATGAGCTACAAATCGCTCTGAGGAAGTTTGGTATGGTCTGTGAGAGCATGGTAAACGTGAATAAAACTAAGATTGTGGTGTTCAATCGGGAAGGTGGAAAGGAAAGTGGAGTATTTACCCTGCAACATGAAATTGTGGAGCTAGTGGGCGAACTGGTTTATCTAGATAGATTGTTTACTGCAAATGGTCAATGCTCGAAAAAGATTGGAAGTATGTCGACGATAATGAGAAACGAAAGCATGAGTCTAGCTGCGAAACGAGCAATCTATAATGGCGTGTTTGACCCATCAATACTGTACAGCAGTGAGACATGGGTATGTCAAAAAAAGCACAAAAGAAAAATAAGTGCCATGGGTATGAAATTCCTGAGAAGCGCATCTGGTAAAACGAGAAGGGACAGGATAAAGACTGAATGCATAACGACAGAGTGTGGTGAGGAAAAGACGTTGATGGATAGATATCAAAGTAGTACATAGGTTTGGTAACATTGAGAGAACGAACGACACAAGATTAACGAAGCAAATATATGTGGGTGAGGTTAGAGGAAAGGTCGGGTCTGGTAGGCCGCGTAAAACTTGGCTGAATGTAGTAGAATGTATGATAAAGGAAAGAAAGATAAGAAGTTTTAAAAATAAAAGGGCATGTCAGAGACAATGTATGCACCTGCGGAAGCTAGGGACGTATGTAGAGATAGGAAAGCATGGAGAAAGATTGTGAATGAAACATAAATAAGAGGAAGAGATTGTTTTGCCTACCCCGCTAGGGAATGATGTGAAGGTTAAGTTAAGTTTTTTACATGATGTAATTTACACCGAAACATGTTCAAATTTGTATTTTTGATTACTTAAATCACCAAATTCTTACATACAATTTATAATTAATGGTTTGTAGGAATTAGGGACAATAATTATTGGAAAATATAGTAAATTTTGTTTCGTTTACAAACTTTTGAGTATTAAGTTTACAAATTTCTATTTATTGATTGAATTTAATTCATATCAAAACGGTGAAACAAATTGAATTAACTATATAACTGGATAATTATACTTGTAGTACAGTTAAAATTTAATAAAAGTAAAAAAAAATTAGAAACAATATGAAATGCAACATAGCTTATGTTTCATAACGTTTGATTGTATGTAACATAATGCTAAATTTCGGTTTCTGTTCGCTAACTTAATACTTGATTTAAATTTACCAAATAATTTATTAGGTTGTTTGTGTTTGTATAAGAGTGCTTTAAAACATCTTAATTGTAAATGATTATTTTATTTATGAACGGAACCGACCGTTAAGTCTCGAGGACTTTGTTGGACCGAGAACTGTAGTAAAATTGAAAAATGGAGATTCAAAGATTCGAAGATTCGAAGATTCGGAGATTCGAAGATTCGAAGATTCGAAGAGATTCGAAGAGATTCGAAGATTCGAAGATTCGAAGATTCGAAGATTCGAAGATTCGAAGATTCGAAGATTCGAAGATTCGAAGATTCGAAGATTGGAAGATTCGAAGATTCGAAGATTCGAAGATCCGTTATGAATCTTATGTACCCTTTTTCGACGTACCTATCAGCCATGAGAGCCGTGTATGGATTCACGAAGATGAGGAAACTCCAACAATGACAAAGGAGCAGCGGGCTATGAAACTGGTTGTGTATGCAGTATTCTTCAGAAGTATGGGCCTAGTAAGGGTAATTAAGCTGAAAGGACAAAAGATAGTTAAATGGTATACTGAAAAATGTTTACCTGAAGTGATGAGTATTGTTCCAGACAAGGAAACTATGCTGCACTATGGTAATGCATCGATACATACGACAATCCTAACTCTCCAGCTTTTGGCTGAAAAAAATATAAAAGTAATAGGACCTCCACCGTATTCGCCTGATTTATCAATGTGCGGCTTTTGGCTATTCTTTAGGCTTAAAAGGAATTTACGAGGCAGAAGGTTTTCGTCTGAAGAAGAGATTGATGCCGCAGTTCACGCTTATTTTGAAGGCATTTCGAAAGAAGGTTGGTTGGGAGCTTTTAAACAGTGGAAAGAAAGAATGGTCAAGTGTATCATTGTTGAAGGGAATACCTTGAGCATATTTAAAATAAAGTCCTAAAAAATATTAACCGTGTTTCTTAATCTCAATAAATTCAGCTCAACCCTCGTATATCAATAAATAAAAGTATACGAGTGTAAATGAGTAAATCTATACAAAAATAAATAAAAGTATATGTGGACAATTAGACAAGTACAGAAATATCACAGATTCCGAATTATCACAAACGTCAAAAACATCACAGATAGACTGTCATTTAGTTGCTGCTCTGATCGTGGGCTGACTAGCACTATTTTTTCTATTCTTGCTCCTAGGTGTACCGACCTTTTTCTTCTCTTTACGAGAAATTGACCGGATGAAATCCTGATTGAGGTTCATCTCCTCGCTATCCGCTGATGGGGATAAACAGATAGCACTTGGCTTTCTTTTTTCGCCTCGGGATTCATCTTCCATAGCTTCTGCTTCGGTTCAGGAGAATGTTGCCTTTGTAATTTTGTACATCGTACTGAATTCTTCTCTTATTATGTTTTTTAATTCACATATTATTTCTGTATTTTGTGAGATAAGCGACGTGGGACCGGTTGTGATCTCCGCCAATACCGAGATTTCCTCTTTAATTATTTTCTTGATTTCAGGGATCAGATCTTTTAGTATCGGGTTATGATTGGGAGAGGCTGCCACTTCAGCGAAGGACACTTGGCTGGTGACATCTGTTCCCTCCATTTGTCTATCTTGAGGGAATGGTACTTTGTGTAAAACTATAACATCTTTAGTTTTGGATTCTTTCTTGTATGTAGGACATCCTTTCCATACTTCTAAGTGTTCCCCTTTGCAATTAGGATATTGTTTTCGGTCTTGGCATGGCGTGCCTTCGTGAGAAGGTTTTCCGCATACGTATAACTTTTCGTTTTTACAGTGCCCGAATTGCTGACAGTTAAAGCAACGGAGTGGTGCTGTGATGTATGGTCTGACTTTTAAAGGGTACATCGCCGCTTTGATACATTTGGGCAGACTTTCTCTGTTAAAGGTGAGTATGTGGTTGGCTGAATTCACCCACGTACCCTCCCTCTTAACTCTACTACTTTTCACTTCTGTGACTGGCTCGTGGCTAAGATCATCCTTTATTTCTTCAAGAGAGCAATTCAATAAATCCGCACAATATATAACTCCTTTGCATATGTTTAGGGTTGGGTGAGGAGTTTCCTCAACATCAATTTCAGCAAATCTCTTAATTTTTAGTAATCTATTAGATTGTGGTCCCGATCTACATTCAATTAGTATTTTGCCTTTAACTTTTTTTGTGTTACTTGCTTCACCTAGTCCGAATAATGTTTTGGAGATAAGAAACGGGCTGACTTTAATGAAATCATTATCCAAACCATTACCAAACATATTTTCTTTTATGACTGACTCCTCGTGTCGATTATTAAGTCTAATACCGACAATTTTGTGATGAAATAATACCGTTTGTAGTAAACGTTGCTTCATCAGAAAGACGAATAAAGTTTGAATAGTTCCTAGCCCTCAATGATTTTTCTCCAATTTCTAAACAAAGTAATAATCGTTTTACTTCATCACTCTTATCAAATGCAACTGTTAAGAAACAAAGGTCAATGTATTAATTCGTGCGTACTATCAACATGGAGTACTTCTTGAACGGTATTGCTATATAAACTCGACACACAAGTTTAGAGGTTTGTCAGACATTATTGTTGTAAGTGTACGGGTTATGTTATTTTTCCGAACTTAGTTGTTAACCATCACTGATCCAAAGAGTGTCTTGAAGAAATTGTGGCAAGTTATGGTTAATAAGTTGACAAGAAAGCTTTTTGACTTGCAGTCATAGGTTTAGAAATGCTAAAGGTGGTATATTTTCTTTCATCTACAATTATGACTCTAAAGGAACAAATTATTCAGTGTCCAATTGAAAATGGACGAATTGAAGATAAATACCATAATTATGGCATTTAATTACATGTTTTAACTGCATAAAATGTGCTTCGAGGTTGATGAATAACCGATGAGGTCACGTGTGCATTAAACGACTAATTAATAATGCTGTAGACTTATAATAGAAAAGATTAATATAGCATTATGCCTCAAACAGTTTATGACGACGTAGAGACCTTGATGCCCGTGATTTTATAAATGACCGTACTTGTGACCGCATAATAAGCAATATTTCTTTGGTACCACTTGGGCAATACACAATAGGTGATGCAGTATATATATATATATATATATATATATATATATATATATATATATATATATATATATATATATATATATATATATATATATATATATATATATATATATATATATATATATATATATATATATATATATATATATATATATATATATATATATATATATATATATATATATATATATATATATATATATTCACAGTGACCGGCAAAAGTCTGCAACAAATGGAAAAATATTTGTTATTAATATTTAACAGAAAACGTTACTTGGGATCGATTCAACAATGTTACGATCGAAAATGGGAGTAGAACAGAATAACCGCAGATGAAGTAGTGATTGCCGGAGCTCAGTGGTCGTGGATAGGTGTATTGTAAGATAGCTTGTCATACATACAATAGGGGTTGTCATGACCGAATGGGCGCCAGGGTATGTGAAGTTAGCACCATCGGGGTTGTAATGTATGGTTACAAAGGTTCACAGCTCGTTTAAATACCCAAATAACTCGCTCACCTTTTTATCGTAATCACAGGAAGATCAAGGGATCTGTAAGTGCTGTGCTAATACTTGAAAGCCAAAAAAAAATAATATTTGTGCGTATAGCTAAATCATGACGTGCTACAAAGACAGCTGCTGGTCTGATAATGATCTAATGATTTTATCGTTACGTTACGTTACTTATTAAACCTATCTTTAAATGGAATTATATTAAACAAATTAAAATAACTACAATGCTTATTAACAACTTCGCTCTCAAATTGTTACGTTACTTTCCAAAAAAATAATATTGAAAGGTATTCTCACTTTGTCACAATGAAATCGTGAGATTCAACAATTTTCGCCATCAAATAAGATAATCAAAATCAGTCGATATTTGCATATCACCAACATCTCATCTTTAAAAATTTCGTACTAAGGTAACTTACAGGCCAGATAAAGAAACAGGGTCACAGTTTGTTACACATCAAACTAAAATACTTCCACTTCAATAACTCATGTATATGTGCGGTTGAGTTTGACTATTAATATTAATATGTTTTGATATCATATGTAGATTTTCAATTGAATGTTTGCTTCCCGTATATACTATTTTAAAATGTTGCTATCGAGGTTTCGTTGAATGTAAATCGGTTTGTTTTGTGAATTAAGTTTTAGCACTTTTTTACATAACGTGTTTGTGTCATTGGTTTGTTTTGGGCTCAAGTTGCTGTCAAGCAAGCTTATCTTTATATGTACATGTTTGTTGACCAGTTAGGTTATGAGTAAAAGTAAGATTATTGATTCTTCAGTTGAACTGTATTGGCTGCATTGTGAAGGTATGTTTGTTACGTCGAGTTTAGGTATTTTCTAATGTAAAGTGCCTACCTTGATTTTTTAGCATGGATGGTCTTAGTGTGGCTGTTATAAGATGATGTTAATTTAGCGGGGTAAAGGGTTTTCATGTTTGATTCTTTTGGTCACTGGGTAAAAGACTGTTGCCAGATGTGGTTGCGAGAGGCTGATGGTGTCACTCCTTGTGAATTTAAAGTTCGGATTCAATCACCTCTTCGTAACTTTGGGTTTGTGGTCGCCGAATTACATTCACGTTGTCGTGTTAGTGAAGTTGGAAAAGTGTTCACGGTAGAGCTTCCTGATCGATTGGACTAGTTCACGCTTGTAGCGGATTTAAATAATTATAAATATTGGTCTTTGGTTTTTAGTGTTGTTGGAAAAGCTCACGGGGAACTGTCAATAATCTTTACATTATCGCACGGCCTGTTTAAAAATGCGCGATAAATTGCTGTAAATACAGTTTCTAATATATATTGTGTGTATATAACAAAGAATCGTGTAAATAAGTTACTGATTTCTGTGCATAAAACCAGGTGGGCAATTAGTAAAAGAACGTCTATACGGAATAGAATATTTTGCTAATCATTTGCCAGTATAAATAAAAAAAGTAGTAAGTTCTCCTGGCGTTACTAAGAGCTTTCGTTCACTGCATTGGGTCGTGTTTTAAAGAAAGGGTTTGAAAGATCCGAAGATTCAATTGATATTTTCGAAGTACTTAACGTAGGGTCAATTGTACGAGAATGGCACGCTACTGCTATGAGCTGGAAACGAAAATTGTCACGGGACAGTGATTTTACCCATTATTTGCCGTTAATTTTGAAATTATAAATTATTTGTTAATACGGTACATCTGAAATGTAGTATAACTTAAAGCAATGGAACTTGATAACGCATAAATTCTTTGGGAAGCTTTTCGATTGTGAAGTTTATTCTTTTGTTGCGTATTTAAAAGAATTCGAAATTTTCACAGATATAAATCACATTTAGAAGCCTTCTTTTTTTCTAAAAATAAAAATAAAGTTTCGATAGCTTACCAAATTTTGATGATAGTTAAAAAAAATTAAAACTTGATTGACGTTATTGGTATCGATATTTAGTGAAACCCTTTTACTAATTTGAGAGGAAGAATCGGTTAGTTACTTTGTAAATAAGAATTGATTGTAATTTTATAGATATCGTTAAATATACTCATTTACGTTAAAGTCGCGTCGGAGGAAAATTACAGAACACATTGAAATCGTTACATTGTATTTAAATTTAGTGTAGAAAGCATATTTCGCTATTTACTAAGATGTGTTAGGCGACGATTTGGCGGAGAATTTCAATATGAGTTTTGAGTTTAAAGAAAGAGTTTAGTTTTTAGGTACGCCGCATTAATGTTTAGAGTCGCTAAGAAATTTTGATTTGACAAGATATCGTTTACATTGATAAGGCTCGCTCGTTGAGGAGTGTTTTTTGGTGATGCAATTTTTCCGACGGCACTCGAGTTTAAATCATGTGGGCCCGTATTAAAAAAAATTTAAGTAGTATTTTTTACGATTGGTTAATTACCATAGTAGGGATAAAAAGCCAATGTGGCGATAAATGATTTTTCATGAGAATCAGAGCTAGTATAGACGCAGAGGTGTTAACAGGTTACAGTTACAGCGACCGCTGAATACCACAGAACGTCGTTGTCGGTAATCCGTGCTGAAAGAACTTGCGGCAGTAGGGGCTTCTTCCTCGAAGAAACCCTTGAAGGGATCATATTAAATCGTTCAACCACCACGAGTTTGACTTATAGTTAAGTGCAGTTTGTCAAAAGCGATTTTGTCGAAAATCTAGGGAGTTGTGTTTTACCTAGCTATTTCACTGTTCTTTGGAGTTCCGGACAGTTAGTTCGCAGTTCGCCGATAACAAGTAACTTGCTGTATATAAATAAGCTTTTCGTTATTTTAAAACAATAAGTGTTATTCCGAACTTGTATATAATTAGAGTAAAGTTAACAAGCAACGTATAAATATAAACTTAAGTGTAACGTACAACCAATTTAAATTTTAATCCAAACGCAATTTGGGAAGTTAAACCTTCACGAGGGAGAATCGAGCGTATTTACATCAATTATATCTCCGACGTTGCCGCAGAGCCCATCCTCTGGGTCTACCCCAAGTGCCTGCATAACAAAAGGGGCTGTACTAAGATAAAGTTAACATTTCTGTGCATTTCCTTTTGCTGTGGTTGACCACTCTTAATATGTGTATATTTTTTTTTTGTTGAATGCACAGTTTGATTACAAGCGTATTCATCCGTGTCATGCTCCAAATGTATTTGAGTGTTTGAGTTATTTGCTATATTGACGAAATTGTATCGAAACTATGTGTTACAAGGAGAACCCAATTCATTTGTTATAACCATTTATTGTGCTGGCATATGAATCAGATTTACACTACTTTTAGTAAAGGCAATACGGAAACTAGCTTGTATGACCGCCTTTTAGATAAACTAGGTGATTTAACTTGCACAGAAAGAAATTAATGTAATAATTCTAGTGATATCTGGATGGTTTTTGTTTGGTTTTTTATTTATTTATAATACCTTTGTTGTACAGCAGAATACTTACATGCATATTCAGTGTTTGTTTTATTGGAATTAGATCATTGCACTAACGTCACTATTTCTGGTGTTTAATTTATGTAAAAAGTAATTACGTTCGAAAGCTTTAGCTATTGATTATTGAATTATGACGTAACTTTTAAAGTTTGATGCGTTAGTGCATCACTTTTATGAATTTGAGCGCATTTTATAGCGGATTCATTTAATTTCAAGTGGTTGTAAACAGACTTAAAGTGAGTTCTTTTTTGTTGAAGTGAAAATCAGAATTATTGAGTAAAGTAACGTAACAGCAGAATAATTTTATTTTTGATCCAATTTCTGCTGTTATCTCGTTTAACTTCCAGTTTGTACCGTAACAAAATCTGCGTGAATTGAAAGTAATGATTTGTCTTTGTATTTAAATACTTAGATGGCACGCTTTCATTTGTGGTGTAATACCGTATAATTGTCATTCAGTTTAGCATATTGCTCACCGAAGCGTGTTCATCCAGTCTTTTGTGATCTTCACTCTATGGAGTGTTATTTTTTTCATTGTGCACTGATATTGTCATTTTAACATTTGTGGAACTTATGTTTTCTAGTGTCCAATATGATGATAAATGGCATAAAAAATGTTTAAGATTATTAATTTTAAAATTTTTAGCTTACAGGTTTCAACCAGTTAATTATACTTGCTATTGAAATTTGAAGTAAGCAAGTTTATTTGTTTTGACTTTAAAATAACTGTATATTTTACCCAAATTAACATTATTAATAATAATTTTTCGAATTATACGGCATTGCAGTGTCGACTATTTCTTTATTATTTGTTCATGATTTTGACGAAAAGCTTACAATGTTGATTAATTATTGAGAGATTTCACTGTTTGTCTTTTTGCTATTTTTTATTCAGATTAAGATTCGTGAAAGTAGAATTTCATTGATAAAGTCAGTGTAAAGTAAAATGTGAGCAAAGAAAATTGATGACTTTTACAATTGATCTTGCAACACGATATTTTGTTCTGATTACGTTTATGTGTGTGCTAATTAAGCCCCTATATTTGATTTTAAACAAACTGGCGCCCTTTGATTTATTATTTTCCGTATTTTGACTTATCTTGTTTTATTCACCCTAAACGCAAAACGCATCCATACTCTTTCCTACCACTGAGATGTTGGAACTCACCCCATATCTGTTACACCAGATTCTACTGCCATTTTCACCCGTGACACACAAGCAGACACACACACACATAGATACACACACACACGTCGGTTTGGCGGTTAATGGAGCGCAGTTTGAATACTTATTATAAATTGTTTATATTTCACCTTTTATTATTTTCCTTGTTTCTTTGAGAATGAATGTTTCGTTGGTTTAATTCGTTGATATTATACACTGCTGGTACGTCAAGCGACCAAGTGAGATAAAAATAAGTAAATGTTTGGACCTGTCATAAATTTTGAAAGGGAACATCAGTGTGTTGACAAACGTTACGTCACCGGCAAGACTAGCGAAAGATTTTGGCTTAATCCAAATAGAGACAATTTCTTAAAAGTTAGAAACGGCTGTGTTTTAAATTATGCACGCGATGACGGTGAGAGAGCATTCCACCTAAAAAAGAAAGTTATGGAGGTTTGAAATAATCCAACTTCAGAGGCATATACAGGTGGTGGCGAAGGGCTTCGTAGAATAGAAATATATAACAACGTAGCTTATTAGAGCCTCTTGAAACCCTAAGCGTCCAATTACGGAGTCCGTAGCGGTGAGGGTGCAGCATCGATTTCTTTGGGACCCTGCCGCTATCGAAATTTTTCGAAATATCTCGGAAATGATGCATTTTAGACACGTCACTTTACATAAGTGGACTTAAATTTAAACGAGAAATCCGAAATGGCAAAAAATGGGGGGAGGGGGTTATTTAAAATAACGAAGTTAGTAGCTACTTTCGATATAACTGGAAGTTCTACAAAGTTGAAAATATTTTCGAAGGTAGGTCAAGTCAGTAAAGATTTGTGTAATTATTTTTAGATTTTTGTAGTCCATGGTACTCCAGATACTATTTATGGATAGACACACAGACAAACAGACGCACAGGCAAACAGACACACAGACACAAAGACACACAGACACACAGACACACAGACACAAAGACACACAGACACACAGACACACAGACATGCAGACACACAGACACACAGACACACAGACACACAGACACACAGACACACAGACACACAGACACACAACACAGACACACAGACACACAGACACACAGACACACAGACACACAGACACACAGACACACAGACACACAGACACAGACACACAGACACACAGACACACAGACACACAGACACACAGACACACAGACACACAGACACACAGACACACAGACACACAGACACACAGACACACAGACACACAGACACACAACACACAGACACACAGACACACAGACACACAGACACACAGAACACACAGACACACAGACACACACAGACACACAGACACACAGACAACAGAACACAGACACACAGACACACAGACACACAGACAACACAGACACACAGACACACAGACACACAGACACACAGACACAGACACCAGACACACAGACACACAGACACACAGACACACAGACACACAGACACACAGACACACAGACACACAGACAACAGACACACAGACACACAGAACACCAGACACACAGACACACAGACACACAGACACCAGACACAGACACACAGACACACAGACACAGACACAGACACACAGACACACAGACACACAGACACACAGACACACAGACACACAGACACACAGACACACAGACACACAGACACACAGACACACAGACACACAGACACACAGACACACAGACACACAGACACACAGACACACAGACACACAGACACACAGACACAGACACAACACACAGACACACAGACACACAGACACACAGACACACAGACACAGAACACAAACACACAGACACACAGACACACAGACACACAGACACACAGCACACAGACACACAGACACACAGACACACAGACACACAGACACACAGACACACAGACACAAACACACAGACACACAGACACACAGACACACAGACACACAGACACACAGACACACAGACACACAGACACACAGACACACAGACACACAGACACACAGACACACAGACACACAGACACACAGACACACAGACACAAGACACACAGACACACAGACACACAGACACACAGACACACAGACACACAGACACACAGACACACAGACACACAGACACACAGACACACAGACACACAGACACACAGACACACAGACACAGACACACAGACACACAGACACACAGACACACAGACACAAACACACAGACACACAGACACACAGCACACAGACACACAGACACACAGACACACAGACACACAGACACACAGAGACACAGACACACAGACACACAGACACACAGACACACAGACACACAGACATACAGACACACAGGCACACAGGGACACAGGCACACAGACACACAGGCACACTGTCGCACTAACACACAGACACACAGACACACAAACGTTCACACGCACACAGTTGCCCACTCATATGCACACCGCACACACACCACACCACACCTACACACACACACAGCACACACACCACACCACACACCGCAGTAGCACACGCACATGCACACGCACACGCCCACGTACGCTCACACGCAAGCACAAGAACACAAACCAAACGTTGTATAAAGGTGAGGAATAGCTTTATTCTTATACTCAAGTTGTTTTTGAGTTTTGTTGTACTTCCATCAAGTACAATTTTCATTATAGTTGATTGTGATTATTTTTGTTTTATGTACGCTTGTTTCTGTAAAGCTCGTTTTAAATGTGTGCCATCAGAATTCATTTGTTAGTTTTTTACTTTTATACCAGTCAATCTGTTAGAACTGTTTATCTGTAACCACAATCTGAAAGAGACGGATTCCTTCAAGTTTACGAAGGAATGTGGTAGAGCTCGATAAGATCCAAGTGATCGTACCCTCAAAACTTCAAACGTGATTTGCGGAAGAAGAGGTTGTCGCAAATGTGTACCGGCAAAGGAATGTGGTACCTTTCGACAAGATCTAACCGACAGTGATGTCTAAACTTCAATCACGATTTGCTAGACAATGAAGGATCATACACATTTATCTGTATTGCAAAATTCGAAATGTCCGGGTGGGTTGCGCTGGCTATACCTACTACTGGGTTTTAAGCCGGAAAATTATTATTTAATAGCACAGGAGAGCTCCTAAGTCAATTAATACCTTATCTGTTTATAACTTCACTTTAGTGGATTCTCTTACGGACCATTTACCTCTGGTAAAATGTTACTAATTACTATAATTAACGGATGTAACGGGAACATCAGTGCCGTTACAGAAATAATTTCCTACGGGAAAGGAAAGACAAAAAAAAGAAAATAGTAAATGTAAGAGTAAAACTGAGAGAGTGATAATCAAGGCGGTTGTGTACAAATACATTTGAATTTCTAGTTACTACCATTTACTAATTGCGATAGGATATGTTTACACAACTGCGTTTAGTATTTTTATTTATTAGCTTAGAAAAAAATACTCGTCAACTCGTTTACCAAACGTTAAACAATCTGCTCAGCTTTCTCTTTTCATAGAGTTCCTATCAGGGAAATATATCTCATACGGTGGTTCGTTATCTTCTATAACCCAAACGCTTCCACTGCTACCTTTTGTTATAGTATGTACAATGCCCCTTGCTAGAATATTTACTCTGCAAAAAATCGTCCTAAAATTTTGCTACATTATTTTTAAAGAGAATTACTGTTGTTTCATAGTGTTTTTTAAAATTTCCACTGCTGTTTCTTTGACTATTGGAGACAAATCGTTCGTAATAAATTTAGGAACACTATTACCCGACTTGGTACCTGTCAATCCAGGACAAACCGTAATAAGCCGTATTTCATTATGTTCGTAATAGAATGAATGTCCTAAAGAACGACCGAGACCTACAATGAAATGCTTAGTACTACTGTAAACGGGAAGAAACATTATAGGATCTATTCCGCCGGTTGAAGCTATGTTAACTATAACACCATCATTGCTCCCGGTACTTTTATTCATATACTTAAAACCAAGATTGGTACCATGAAGTGTTCCCATCTACAACAAATTAGTTATTAAACATTTCTTGTAAGGTTACTCACTATATTAATATCGATCATCGATTTCCATGTATACTCATTAAATATTCCCGCGTTGTTTATAACAATATCTAAACCTTTCCAATAGGTAATGGAAGTTCTGAATGCATCTAAAACGTAAAAGTATTGAACTAGATTTAAGAGATTTTTATTGTTTGACTTATTAAAAACATTTGGACGTACTTTCAAATTGATCTTCATTGCAGATATCTGCTGGTATGAAAATAACCCTGCAACAACCAAACTGTTTATTCAAGTATTCTTCAGCTTGCTTCCCCTTGTCTATATCTACATCAACGACAGTAACACCCTACACAATTGTAATGATTAGTTGTATATATAACCGTTTCCGATGGTCACCCTAGCTCCATTCATTAAAAGCTCATACACAATACCATAACCAATTCCGTTAGCTCCTCCTGTTACTAATGCAACCTTTTCGGAAAAATAATATTGCTGATTTGCAAATAAACCATTTTTAATGAGTACACCTATAATAAGAGTGGATATGACATACCAGTTGCTGTTAGCCATTTTGAACTGTTTTCAAATATCCTACACTGCTATTTATACGATTTCTGAGTGCATTAAACAGTATTTTATTATGTTATTATGAGTTTCGTTATGAACGAATAAGATCAAAAGTAAATATGTAATTTAATTAATAATAATTGTTAAAACGTTTCATTGTATTTAAATTTTTACAAATTTTTTGTTTCATAGTGTGTTATTGTGAACAGATTATTTATATTTATACACCGGGTAATGGAAAAATGTAGTATGAGGATTATGTTATTGTGTATATCACGAAAACGAAATCTGTAAATAATGTTTTTCGTAAGGAAACTACGTTTTACTTGTACCTACAGTAACGGCCAATATGCATAATATAAAGTAAACTGTGTTTTTTTAAAATGCTTATGAATAATTCATTTTGTACACTTACTTATATAATTCTGGGACAGCAGAATTATTTTTTGGTATTTATTAGACAGCAATATTAATCCTGCGAAAATACGTACAATTAAGTGGATTGCCTTTTAAATAAATCACTACAATGACAGAAGGCCATCCGTTATGCACGTGAACTTTATAAAAGTGCACATACTGGTTTAGCGTCAAACTAATAAATCTATGTACGTTACCATAATAAATAGTTATTTACCACTATGGCATGAACACATGTACATAAGAAAATTTATGCAATCGACTTTTTTTTACTATGCCAAAATCGACTTATTAGCTCATTCTACAGCATTTACAAGCTTTGCCAAGATTGATGCCTGTCTGTTCCTCTGCCAGCCTGTCTATTTGTCTGTGTCCATCTATCTGGCTGTCCGTCCGTCCAACGGTCCGCTCGTCCGTCCACCTGTCCATCCGTATACCCGTCCGTCCGTCCGTGATTCTGTCTATCTGCCTGTCCGTCTGTCCGTGTGTCCGCCTGTCCGTCTGTCCGTCTGTCCGTCTGTCCGTCTGTCCGTCTGTCCGTCTGTCCGTCTGTCCGTCTGTCCGTCTGTCCGTCTGTCCGTCTGTCCGTATGTCCGTCTGTCCGTCTGTCCGTCTGTCCGTCTGTCCGTCTGTCCGTCTGTCCGTCTGTCCGTCTGTCCGTCTGTCCGTCTGTCCGTCTGTCCGTCTGTCCGTCTGTTCGTCTGTCCGTCTGTCCGTCTGTCCGTCTGTCCGTCTGTCCGTCTGTCCGTCTGTCCGTCTGTCCGTCTGTCCGTCTGTCCGTCTGTCCGTCTGTCCGTCTGTCCGTCTGTCCGTCTGTCCGTCTGTCCGTCTGTCCGTCTGTCCGTTTCTAGCAAGATTCAACGGCATGGCAAGTTGTTTCCGAACAGCGTACGTGCTATAACTTGTGTTCCTTAGTAGTATAGCAAGGCTAATCCTGGACAACTTTTCTACTATACGTTTTCTACGAGTGTTTTGCCCAAGGTCAAGTCACGTACACACCTACTACGTCCAAGTACATGGTTTTTCAAAGTCAAGGTCATCATACACATGCTTGCATCAAAGTATATTCCTCAAGGTCAAGCTCATTGAAGTAAGTATCTGGAAAAGGCACTAGAAACGTTACTAGATTGGTTTTCAAGGTCAAGGTCATTGACGCTCCCGTACAGATTGTCCGCTTCAAGGTCACGTGGCAGGAAATGGTTAAGGTCGCTTTCATTGTCTATCTTAAAGTTTATTTGCACGTACGCGCCCCCCGCTTCAAGGTCGAAGCGTCCAAGTACATGGTTTTTCAAGGTTAAGGTGATCATACACATTGCATGCATCAAAGTGTATTATTCATTGAGGTAACTAGATTTGAAAAAGGCACTAGAAGTTACTAGATTCATTTTCAAGGTCATTGATACTACCGTACAGGTTGTGCGCTTCAAGGTAACGTGGTAGGAAATGGTTGATTAACCTTCTCGTTTGCCAAGGTCACACACAATTGAGGGTATGTAGGAGGATGCAGTTCACGCCCCCATCAAAATGCACTGACCTCAAGTGGTTCCGTTCCTCAAATACAGATAGACGTTTCTCAAAGACAGGTACCCGTATCTTAAAACAGGCAAGCCGTTTCCCAAAACAGATAGCTGTTTCGCAACACAGGCAGCCGTTTCCCCCATTTCAAGGTTACACCTCTGAGAAAAGAACGATGGCGATTCATTGTTCTGGCCGAGTTAGGGTCATAATTGCTGAAAATAGATTGTTATCCAGCTACGCCCACCATTTCAGGCTCAATTCTCAGAAACCAACTTTCAAGAACAAAGGCGATCCATTGTTCAAGCCGACGCTTCAAGATCTATGCTTATAATTTTCAAGGTCATACCTCTGAGTAAAAAACAATGACGATTCATTGTTCTGGCCGAGTTAGGGTCATAATTCATAAAAGTAGATGGTTATCCAGCTCCCCCATCATTTCAGGCTCAATTCTGAGAAATCAACTTTCAAGAACAAAGGCGATACATTGTTCAAGCCGACGCTTCAAGGTCTATGCTTATAATTTTTAAGGTCATACCTCTGAGAAAGGAACACAGGCGAGCCATTGTTCTGGCCGAGTCATAATTTCTAAAAATACATTGTTATCTAGCTACCCCCACCATTTCAGGCTCAATTCTGAGAAATCAATTTTCAAGAACAAAGGCGATCCATTGCTCAAGCCGACGCTTCAAGGTCAAGGACATATAAGTCACAGTGTGTGTTGAGTTCAGTGGGTTAGTAAGTTGTTAAACATGGAATTAGCAGGGTTAAACCAAAGCATCTATTGCAAACTCTGTAAAAATGCATGTGACCTAAAGATATCGAAAAGATATAAAGTTATTAATGTGACAGCAATTAATACGAGGTATCTTGAACGTATAATGTTAGAAATAGAGGAGTTTAAATGTGTTTACCTCAGCGCTTTTACGAGTATTTCAAAGAAGAAGAAAATCGAATTGAGGAATTTAAAACGAGACTAAATACAAAGGACGTATTAATGAGTAGTCTGGGTGCTGTCGGAAAAACGACAAACCTAACATTTAGTACCTCCAATCATATGTAAACTTGCTCATTTCGAAAATAGTGTTTAGTCGTAGTGCGGTTGTGGACAAGTAAAGTCATGCAAGCAGCAATGAAATCATTCCTGGAACGATCTGGAAGTTCACTGCCGGATACTACATACCGCTGTAGTAAAAATGCAAATAGTAATTTAAAATTTTGTTGTTCATGCTGTGTAAATAGTGATGGTAGTAGTAGTACTAGTAAAAATGAAGAGTAACAAGATAGAGGTTATTCCAACTAGTCATCATCATTTTAACATAGGGATGAGGTGTATAAAC
The DNA here is from genome assembly GCA_036346205.1 of Vesta saturnalis. Classification (NCBI taxonomy): domain Eukaryota; kingdom Metazoa; phylum Arthropoda; class Insecta; order Coleoptera; family Lampyridae; genus Vesta; species Vesta saturnalis. The sequence goes on from JARFJB010000005.1 coordinate 539,568, forward strand.
AGGCAGCTAATGAATACTTAATTGATTGTGCTTCCTATAAACTATCGAACGATAAGCACATTGAAATTGGATACAGTACACACCTTAACCTTGCACCAGTAGTGCGTATGGGATATGGCAACAGCGATAATGTGGTATTAGACGTGAAGGAATGGAATGAACTTCTAAGATGGTATTCATATGTAGAAATACAATGTTTCCGATCCCAAGAAATTGAAAGCCAAATTGATTGGTCACATGTAAACGAGGATGATATAATACATGAGCAAGATTACGAATCTCTATCTAGCAATCTCGGTATTTATTACACTTGGGAATTGATTGAAGGATATGAGAGAATTTTGAAAACTGTTATGATAGAAAACTACAACTGCTGTTAGTGTACATTCAATGCCAATAATGTATCAGAACTATTCAATTTGAAGGTTATGATAAGCTATAGATTGGAATTTCTTAAATCTTACATTCTGGTGTGTTTCTATCAAAAGTTCATACGACAAGTGGCTGACTACCGTCGTCTTCGTGAGAAGGAATTCGATGATGACATTTATAAAGACGTTCAAGATGTTATAAATGCCATATTATATATAATATTAATTCACATAACACTGTATGCTTAATGAAAATATTGTACTATCGTCCGCCCTGCTTATCTAATGTATAGCATTTACTAAAAATAAAGCTTTGTGCTCTCGATTTTAGGTATAAATTCCCTGCCCTATCCCTTAAGGTGAACAATGATAGGTAAGAAGCGGAAATGTGCAGGTGGTTTAGTGAATACGCTAATCAATAAACTTCCGTTGGAATTGCATTTACCCGGTTACCAGTATTGTGGTCCAGCTACGACATTAGAGAAATGACTCGCAGGCGGTGACCCCGGTATTAATCAATTAGATGCTCAGTGCAAACTGCATGATATCAGTAATCGAGACTACCGAGATTTAGAAAGTAGACATAGAGCAGATAAAATTTTAGAAGAAAAAGCTTGGTAACGCTTTAAATCGGCAGACGCAACATTACGTGAACGAGCTGCAGCTTCAGCAGTCGGTACCTCCACGAAAGCAAAGGGAAAATTTGAAATGGGGTGTAAACGTCAGTCCAAGAAGAAGAATTGTGGAAATTTACTGCATGTAGGAAAAAGAATAGCTAAAAAAATGAAAGCTAACGGAGATTTCACCGACACAATAGTCAGCACTGTCAATGACAAAACGTGTAGTAAAAAGGTGTAGAAGGTGTTTTACCATTTCTTATTCCGTTATTCGCAGGATTATCAGCAATCGGTGCTTTAGCTGGCAGCGCATCGGGAATTGCTAAAGCAGTTAATGATGCAAAAAATTCCAAAAAATTGCAATAAGAGACATCGAGCGATAATCGCATGATGGAACCGATCGCTGGCGGCGCACTTTATCTAAAACCATACAAATCTGGTGGCGGTAGTGTATTATACTTAAAACCGTTTCCAAAAAACTGAGTAGATTACCCGAAAGAGCGTTATCAGATATTGATTTAAATAAATACACAACAGATGTACCATATTTTAGGGGTATTTTTATGAGAGATAGCCTGCCTAAATTACCATGGAAAAATGAATCTGGAATCATCAACTTAGATAGTCAAAGCGGACCGGGTACACATTGGGTTTGTTACAAAAAGCGTGGTAAAAAGGTATGGTATTATGATAGTTTCGGTAATCTTCGACCACCAGTCGAAGTGATTAACTACTTTCGGGAAGGTAAAATTTATTATAATTACAATCAAGATAAGGAATTTAATACCATTATTTGTGGGCACCTATGCCTACATGTTCTATATAAATAATCGTTGCAACCTTAAATTTTCTCAGTTATGCCAATAACATTCAGTTTAGAAGGTGTTGGTAACATAGCTAGTTACAACTTCTATCCACCGATAGAGCAAGCTTTGTAGAAGAAATACGTTGTTGGATTGGTGGGATTTTACGGCTACAACTGCATTAGAAACATTTACACGGGCAACGATAGGTTTTATTTTAGAACAAATTCATCTCACTTGCGAGTGATTAATATTCCATACGGTGCCTATGAGTTAGATGAAATTAGTGATTACTTGAAATCAAAGATACTCACAGGCAAATGTTTCATTAGGGCAAACAATAATACACTTAAATGTGAGATAAACAGTTTATTTGAGATCGATTTTATTAAAGAGAATAGCATTGGCCGCATGCTCGGTTTTGAGCCTAAAATATTAGAAGCGAATATTTTACATACATCCGCGTTAGACATTCAAATAATTAAATACATTAATCTACATGTAGAGTGCAACATTATAAAGAGATCTTTTCGAAACGGTAAACCTGCAAAAATAATGTATGAAATTGACGTTTCCGCCTCCCCGGGCTATCGTTTCGAAAAAATTCCAACCAATATTCAATATTTAGAAGTAAACACAGACACAATAAGTAATATAACAATAAAATTGACAAATGAAGAGGGAGAGTTAACAGACTTTGGTGAAAGTGAACCATTCACGGTACGCTTAGAACTAAAAGAACATGGGTCTGCCAATTAATCATAGGACAATTCCATCTTCGTACAAAAGACTTCAACCCTATGAACCCTCATTGCAGTTAACATCTGCAAAGCAATACTTTTTAACATCAATTGGATTGAAATTTCTGAGTGACCAAATCATTAAACATGTTTCATAACGTACATTTTAATGATGCATGAACCTTCCGAAGAGTGATATATGGTAAATAATTAGTTTAGATGAAGAATTAAAATATTAATGTATCTCTAAGAAATGTTAAATAGTTGCGCAGAAACAAAAACTTCCAATTCAAAATCATAACTTTGCTGAAAAGTTTGGTACTTCAAAACATGGCGATTTACTCCATAATAGTATACGTGGCATTATATGTGGCCCCTCCAACTGCGGCAAAACAAACGCAAACCCAAGTCATTGAATCAAAACAGGTACAAACTTTTACAGGAAATCCTACTTCCGATGAAGGATATAGGTTACTTTACGTTCAGTGATAATCAAGAGCCGAATTGTGCAAAAGCAAACTCTATCTTTATCTTTGATGATATCGCCTGTGGAAAGCAAAATAACATATGGGCATATTTCTCTATGGGTAGACATAACGATATTGACTGTTTCTATTTGGGTCAAACTTACAGTAAAATTCCAAAGCAATTAATTCGTGGCAATTCGAATCTAATTATATTATTTTAGCAAGATGAATTAAACCTAAAACATGTGTGTGATAATCATATAAGCCCCACCATAAGCATGACATTGTTTCGGGATATGTGTTCAAAGTGCTGGATAGATCCGTTTGGTTTCATAGTCATAAATAAGGATGCTGAAGTCAATAATAGTCGCTATAGGGAAAGATTTGATGAATATATAATACCTTAACTGCTCAGTTTAGGTAGCTCAGGGTAAACTGGAACCTGCCTTGCTACACCCTATATAATACCTTAACCTGCTGTCAGTGGTTTAGTAGTTACTCATCCGTTTAGGTATTAACAACTATCTATTCAAACTCCAATTTTGCTACAATGGATATAAAGGAGATGATATTAAAGCGAAAAATTATTCAGGCTCGTAAAATACATTCTTAGAATTGCCCGCATTGATAATGAAAGAACGTTTGAAAGTACTTATAAACCTCTAATAGAACCTCTCACTGAAATAGTGAATAAAATTCATCCTGATAAAAACCGACAAAAGGAGTCCGTTGACGTTAAACCCAAACGTCATACGTCGAAGAAGGCATACTACTACTACTCCTACTAGCCCGCTAGCTCCAGGCTTCATTTCACCCTCATTAGCAAGGAAAACTGCTACAAGTCCCCTAGCTCAGCTTCCGTTTTTTTAAATAAATCCCCTTCCAGGTCCTCGTACACCATCATTCCTAGAAACATCTGTCGTAGGAGAGATTAACGTCGAGTAAGAAGAAGAACCTCTTAGTATCGCAGGTGATTCTCGTAATAAGCCCATCTCCGAAGAACTTCTCGAACAGTACCACGAATTACGTCGTATATACGTTGAACTTATTATGAGGGATCTTGAAGGTGCTACTGATCACACGTATGGAGTCCTCTACGACACCAAAACAGACAAATGGACAATTGGTAATACCCCCATCACAATTAAAGGAAACTATATGATCATTAAAGGTGTCACGTATAAATGGACTCCAGGTTTATATGATCTGCTTATCATGAATGAACCCGATTTAAATCTAGTAAATTCAAAAGACTTATTAGAGAATTATTAAAGTATTTTAAAAGCTACGAATGTTGCAAGGCGAGATTATGATGTAAGTGGACAGATTCGAGGAAGCCGCAGCAAAAAGTATACGCAAATAATCAAACCCTTGCTATCAGCGTTATCACCCACAACTCTAGGAGGTGCAGCTATGTTTTTTAAGGAATTAACAAACAGACCGATTGAATACAAATATTGGAATGATGTACACGAACTGATTCGTGATCTAGAAGCATTGTGGGCAGAAAAATTGGCTGGAAACACAGGTGTCGTAAATGATATAATATCAATTGTAGAGGAATTGTATGAAGATAGACACATCGAAAGACCAAACACTCGTTATTTGAACAATATAAATCAGAATGCATTGATGTCAACATAGTATAACTAAAATGCTCTTTGACAAATTTGGACAGTCATATGCCCAGTATCAATTTAAGAAATTAACCCCTCAGTTTCAACCTATTGATGATAATCAATTCGATATCGAGAATAAGAGACTCAGCAATGTTTCCAACCCCATAGATCCTCAAGATGTCATCTCCAAGCATTACTATTTATCGACAAGGTTAAATTTGGATGGAAGCCGTTTGACACAGTTGGCGGATTCGGAAGAAGATGGTGATGCTATAAGTAAAAGATACCTTGATTTTTGTCTGCAAGCAGTTCAGAAAGCTTTTAAAGGAAACTTTAACGCTTATCTAGTATTGGAGGAAAAACTACATCAACTTAAAGAAATTGTGGATAAATTAGTATCATGTCCAAATTACAACTCGTCAACGAATTGCACAAACCCACAAGAAAAAATTTTAAACAAAGGCCACAATAATTAAGGGATATGATGACCTTTGACAAGCAGATTTGACAGAATTTAACACATATGCCAAACAGAATAAGGGTTACAAGTATATTTTAGTGGTTATTTACAGTTTTTCGAAATACTTGTGGATCAAAGGATTAAAAACAAAGAAGGTAGCAATTGCGGAACGTGTTATCAGGGCCATTAAGTCTGCTCTATATAAGTCATTCAGCCTACAGGGTAAACATAAATGGATTGATACAATTGACAAAGTATCGATTGATTATAACAATCGTAAGCATAGAACTACAGGAATGAAGCCCAAAGATGTCGGTAATCATACAAAGCTAGAGGCTCTTACACTCACATAAAAACAGTTGATAGGAATCGTTATTGTGTGGGTGACATAGTACAAATCAGTAAGTTTAAAAGTATTTTCATCACAGGACACACCCCCAGTTGGTCAAGTGAACTATTTAAGATTGCGAAAGTTCGCATTAGTAACCCAACCACATACATGTTGGAAGACATGAAAGGATCATCTGTATTGGGAGGCTTTTATGAACACGAATAACAGAAAATAAAATATCCAGATGTGTACCTGGTAGAAAAAGTGCTTCGCACCAAGAATAATAAGCTATTCGTAAATTGGTGGGGATTGAATGAAAGATCATGGATCAATAAAGACGATTTAGCTTTATAACATAGTTACATGGATTTTTTGTCACTTTCAGATGAAATAAAACGACATATAAAAAAAAGATAATTGTATTATACTTTTTTAAATATTACATCATCTTATATAGTAAACCTAAGGTATTTCTATAATCGTTTAAATTACTGGATGGCCAAATTCCCGAATCTTGTCCACATGCCCATCGCAAGCAGGAATTTTATTCATCTTTCTCGATGTTTCCTAATATCCAGCGGTAAATTTTGTGTTGCTCCTCATTTTCCCACAGTTGAAACTTATATGTAATGTTTTTTCTAATAATACTTCAATTAAAATAGCGAGGCACTTGTAATTAGCATAATATGTTGCTGTCTCGACATATTCACTTATAATAGAGAAAGTGTCTGTATAAACAATATTTCGTATGCTAACATTTGTCGAAGTACAAAATGAATCACCCCATAATAACTTGTATATGTCACCAAGTAAATTTATATCATCTAAAATCCTATCTACATAATTACAGGTAAACGAACCTTTATCGGTACACAATTTCGTAAAACTATTAATGGTATTGTCTAAGCTAATTTTTTATCAAATAATGTCTTAATAATAACTTCATTTGCACACTTTCAGTTTATAGCACACAGTGAAGACACTCATCAGGAATAACAATATCTTGCAATATATTCAGTATAATTGTATAGCTTTCAGGGGAGGTCAAAGAAAGCTTCCAGGTACATTCTGTAGATTTGATCACTACTGTACTGCAGTTCTTCCTGCAATTTGTCTTCAAGACTGCTCATTGTTTACTGAAAGTTATACCCCCAAGGCCTAGTTTCAGTGAAATCGAAATTTACTAAGCGTTTATCGTCATAAGGATTAAGTATGACTTTATTTTGTTTAATGGTAAACACATCATGTTTCTTTGATCTTATGAGATATTGATAGCGCCTTATTACGCCACCATCAAACAAAACCTGTTTATACTCACTAATCGTGATCTGCCTCACGCTTGCTTGCGTAGAACCCTTTGATTTTTTTACAACCTTTTCATCAACTGTGTAAGCATACATTTTCGCGCGAAGTCCTACAAATTCCACTATAATTTTGCCATGATTTTCATCTTTCATTAAGCCGGGGACTTTTTTGTTTACTAATAGGAGTTCAAAGATGTTGCCGGGACTATGATAAGATGTACCGAACTTATGAATGTCCTCTTTAATACATTCATAGATATCGGGAACCGAAAAGCGTATATGTGGCTATCCGTATCCGTGTACAAGAGCTTAGCATTATTATGGAACTTGGGTAGCGTGTAACCGTAATGAAAATTATATAAAAAAGTTTTTGAAACTAAAATACTGAATCCCGTATAGATAAGTTTATTGAAATATACTTCAAGCTTATTCATTTGAATGATAAGCATATCATTGTCAAATATTGTACAACTATGAAAATTTGGTTTTACTATGTAAGCACGAGCATCATAGTTCCCCGCCCCCCCCCCCATTTCGTTACTAAACGTATATCCTTATGCTTACGTACATTTTTCATCAGCTTCCCGAAAATACTATTAATCATTAATTTATAGAAATTTTTATCGAATTCATTTTGAGATTTCTGACGCATGGCTGTATTTAAATCTATATATATTTTTTTAACCACAGGGACTCTTTAAAACGTATTATAATGGTGTACTTTTACCAACTTTAATCCATATTTTAAATATACTTTCTAATTTCTGTAATGAATTACATAATTACGTTTTGGATACAATCTAAGCAGTAATTTTTTCATTTTGAAAGCAGATGTGGGTGGAACCATATGTTCGGGTGCCAGCGGTAGATCACTGTGGCTCTTATGTAGTTATATAGGATAGTCTAAATCACACTCGACTATATAACCAATTTCCAAACCAGTTGGGTTGTTTATTAAATCTAAAGTTTCAAACTTAGCTTCATCAACAAAAGAAAAATCGCCAAATGGCAGAAATTCTGACATGACGGCTCCATATAAATTATTTACGTCGTTTACATTAAATACACACTTTCGCAGGTGGAATGAAAATTTTCCCCCAAGTGCTTATTGTTAGCTTTAGCGTACCGATTTGAACATTGAGCTACACCACCTCTAATCCCCTTTTCAATAAACATTAGCATATCAATGTCTGTAAATAGTTCTAACTTTACTTATGTAATTTTAAGCATAGCATCGAATTCTAAACCGGGAACTGTATAATAGTGCAGAGGCTCAAGCTCGTAAGTACTTAAACAAGTTTTCCGAAAGTTCTCGAAAATATCTGCTAAAAGCAGAACGTCTGTTTTTAGATACACATCCGAGTATTCCCCTAACGATTTAATATTAAATTTTTATAAGTTTTTGTTATGAACGAATAAGTTCAAAGGTAAATATGTGATTAAAAATTATTATTAATTTTATTAAATACATAAATAAAAAGTTTACCTCGAGTAAGATTCGAACCTACGACCTGTACTTTGCTAGAGTACAGCGCTAACCAACTGCGCCACCAAGGTTCAAGCCCCAATCGATGTAAATTTTGTCTTTATGTATGTAGAACTGATGTAAATTCTAAATATAATGAGATTACAGTCAAATTACTTATATTAATGGAATGTGAGCCTGCAATATCGCAAGGATTCACATACCAAACAACTTGACTAATATTAAATTATTTATAAGTTTTTGTTATGAACGAATAAGTTCAAAGGTAAATATGTAATTAAAATTATTATTAATTTTATTAAATACATAAATAAAAGTTTACCTCGAGTAGATTCGAACCTACGACCTGTACTTTCTAGAGTACCGCGCTAACCAACTGCGCCACCAAGGTTCAAGCCCCAATCGATGTAAATTTTGTCTTTATGTATGTAGAACTGATGTAAATTCTAAATATAATGAGATTACAGTCAAATTACTTATATTAATGGAATGTGAGCCTGCAATATCGCAAGGATTCACACATACCAAAGCAACTTGACTAATATTAAATTATTTATAAGTTTTTGTTATGAACGAATAAGTTCAAAGGTAAATATGTAATTAAAAATTATTATTAATTTTATTAAATACATAAATAAAAGTTTACCTCAGTAGATTCGAACCTACGACCTGTAGTTTGCTAGGTACCGCGCTAACCAACTGCGCCACCAGGTTCAAGCCCCAATCGATGTAGATTTTGTCTTTATGTATGTAGAACTGATGTAAATTCTAAATATAATGAGATTACAGTCAAATTACTTATATTAATGGAATGTGAGCCTGCAATATCGCAAGGATTCACACATACCAAAGCAACTTGACTAAAATTAAATTATTATAAGTTGTTGTTATGAACGAATAAGTTCAAAGGTAAATATGTAATTAAAATTTATTTAGAATTTACATCAGTTCTACATACATAAAGACAAAATTTAATCGATTGTAACTTATACCGATAGCATACAGGTCAAGTCGATCCTACTCATAAACTTTATTTATGTATTTAATAAAATTTTTAATATTAAATTTGTTCCAAACGTTAACCGCATGCGCAAAACTCTCATTACTGATTCCCTCATAATTAAGATGACTGAAAAATGCTTCTTTGGACGGGAGCGTGGTCTCTTATAATTTATCCCACGTATCAATGCACTCATAAGGAAACACACCTTCGCGAACTACTAGAGAAAATTACTCATCATTGTTGCTATTAGAGCGGGTAATAATTTTTTTACTATCCTCCAAATAGTCTGACAATTTGTCAATACTGCTACTCATAAATCTGAAAGTCAATAAACTTAAACTTAATTTTGGTGCCTTCTATTACCTTCGTGAAAGAGATGTATCTTTCTTTGTCTACGGGCAGCAGTAAAATTTAACCGGGAACACCAGCCAATTCTCTAATGATAAAATGGTAATCATAACTTGATAAATTATGAAATACAAGTGGTAGAGTGTGGGAGTCTGTAGTTTAGGTTACATGCCAGATGCGCTGCCCCTCAAAATGATCCTGTAAGATGATTATGGTCTCTAACTTTTATATCATAATCAGTAAATGGTTTTCGGTAAATGTGACAAATCGTGGCACTTTCAAATTGCTCAACCTGACTGGGACTTAAGGTATCCATAGGAATTATGTGATTGATTATTTCGGTGGTCCAATGTGCAATACTTTGAAGCTCGTTAACAAACTATTGAATACAATCCTTTCCTCTCTAAAGCCTAAATCGGGATAAAGAATCATCAATCAAATAGTAAGCACTGCTGAATGGTATGTTTGGAGTGAAATGGAGTATTACTTTCGATGTCTGTTGTGCACTTTTCTAAAATACTTTCTAAATCAGCATAAACGACAAATGGTACCTTTTCTTGAAATGCGAAATTTTTGAACTGTAAATTCATTTCTGCTTCGGTAGGCAGCCTGGCAGAGCATTGATTAATTTGCTGACAGTGAGTGGTATGTTTTTGTAGAAGGCGATCTGTAGAAAAATGGTTCAAGCATCGGTAACAAATAAATTGCTTGCGGTTGCATTTCGATATCTGTTTTGAAAATAAAGCTGACATATTTATAATCCATGTGAAATGATATACAGTGTTAATATTATCCGCGGCTTGATCATTAGCATAAAGAATTAAAAGATTTATGGGTTCTCTATCGCCTTGTTGATTACTCAATACAAAGGGCACAACTTCTTTTTTATCATTTGTGCAGTACAGATTGATTGCGAGGTTGTTTAGTTTCTCAATTTTTTTGCATCATCCAGCTGAATGGGGAAGTGAATTGAATCACGCTTCAAAACATCTCTAAAATGAGGAGAACTAGAAGTCCGACATGAATGCTGTGAATCGGGATATAATGCCGAAACAATGGCCCACAAGAAGCAATACTCATCGTTGTTTTTAACATTCACCACTGCATGCTTTACTGCTATGAAGGGGGAACCTTAACATGGATTGAACGACCTACAAATGGGACATAGCTATTGATATTCACTTTTAAACATAAAACTTCGTCTAATGCCCACCCGGAATCCCTTTCAGAAAACTCATCTAATTTTATCCGTAACTTATCATACACGTTCTCATTGTACCACACATGTCAATTGGTTGAAACACCAATAACGCAATTTTTTGTTGCAAAAGTCTTTAACTCAATTCTATGATTCTGGAGTTGCATGAAATTGCAGGCTAAGACCACATTCACCTTTAGCATGGATTGCCTTAACATTAATTTCACCTTACGTGCAAAGCTACCATATGTGTTTCGTAAAAATATCAAAGGGTCCTTAATGTTTGATATATTGATTGTAATTTTTGTAGCTAACCTACCATTAAAACATGATTCTAGGGGGTACCAACGTAATTTATGTATACCTTTTTTATTGACAATTCCACTACCCACCTTCCCTGAAGCGTTCTTTAACCGCCTCAATTTGATAAGGTAGCACTTGAGCAATGCTAAATTGCTCTCAAGCTTAAGCAGACCTTCTTTGGTCTCATAATAAATTTTATTTTTAATTATATCTTGAAAAAGATTAATATTGGTGTTAACTATACGGATGTGCCTCGAAAATTCCTTTTTTGTTTTCAATAAGGGAACAACACGCCTTGTTAAATTAACTATCTCACTACTACTTGGCATACTCATAGTTACTTTCAACAATATGAAGCACGCACGTAATAATGAACTTTTAACAAATATCTAATTGCTCTTCACAACACTTTAGGTTTACAATAAACCTTCCAGTCGCGATTATAATGTAAAAAAATATGACACGCACACTGGTGATTATGTAACAATACTTGCTCTTCACTTTAGGTAATTTATTGTTGCCACGATTGCAATGTATCGACTGACGTGGGACTGTTCTTTATCTACTTATATAGAGATAAGATCAGGTAATGTCGGGTAAGATCGGATAAGTTCGGACCATCTTCAACCTTGAAAATAGATTTATCGGAATTGACTTTGAAATTGGCGTATTAGGTTTACGGAACTGTATAATTAAAAGATTTTAATTTGTGTTTTTGCATATAAGTTTAAGAGACGTAAGTTTGTAATAAGTTTTGAACAATGACTCAAAGTAAAAGGATCTTAGATCCTGATATGAAGGCTTTAAGGAAAGCTGAATGTATGGCTAGGAAACATTATAATGAAGCGATGAAAATACCTATTAGGAAAGATTATGTGTCGTCGACCACATTAAACGAAAATCAGTTGAAGGAAATTGAATGCGAGAAACAAATAATAAATAAAATAGATATGATCCAGCAAAGGTATTACAAAATGTTAAGTGGCAGTATATCAAACTTCCCATAATATGTATATTGATTTTTATTTGTATTTGGATAAAATATGCATTTAGTACATAGATGAATATTGTGGTTAATAAATTGCAAGTTTTGCAAAAAAAAAATTTTATTTATTACTAGACCTTGAAAATTGATACCAATACATTTTAGCCATTGACCTAGATAGCAACCTATTTGATAGCCCTGCAGGTGATTTCTATAAATAAGGACTCTGATTCAGCCAAGAATTACCTGAAATATGAATCGCCATTGTTCTTTTCTCAGAGGTGTGATCTTGAAATGGGGGAAACGGCTACCTGTGTTACGAAACGGCTACCTGTCTTTGGGAAACGTCTATCTGTACTTGGTAAACGGAACCATTTGAGGTCAGTGGACCTTGCTGGGGGGGCCTGACCTTACAAACTAAACTTCCAAGAATTGCTTGATGACCTTGAAACATGCTTAACATAGACAAAAATCTGTATGATACCCCTTGAGAACACCTCAGGGCTTGAGACAGAGGTCATTAAACTTCCTAGAATTGATGGGGCGCGTGACCTTGGAAAGAATCAAAATTTGATTTAGAATCGACCTTGATTTCTTGATGCATCCTCCTACATACAATCAATTGTGTGACTTTGACAAACGAGAACGATGATCACGTAACCTTGAAATCCCAACAAAACCTTCAAGCGGGGTGTGTGTACGTTAAGAACCATTTCCTACCACGTTACCTTGAAGCAGACAATCTGTACGTGAGCATCAATGACCTTGAAAATCAATCTAGTAACTTCTAGTGCATTTCTCAAATCTAGTTACTTCAATGGCCTAGAGTAATATACTTTGATGCAGGCAATGTGTATCATAACCTTGAACTTGAAAAACTATGTACTTGAACGCTTCGACCTTGAATCGGGGAGCGCGTACGAGCAAATAAACTTTAAGATAGATAATGAGAGCGATCTTAACCATTTCCTGCCACGTGACCTTGATGAGGACAATCTGTATAGGAGCATCAATGACCTTGACCTTGAAAACCAATCTAGTAACTTTTCTAGTGCCTTTTTCAGATATAGTTACTTCAATAACCTTGGCCTTGAGGAATATACTTTGATGCAAGCAATGTGTATGATGACCTTGACCTTAAAAAACCATGTATTTGGACGTAGTGGAATGTGTACGTGACTTGACCTTGGGCAATACACTAGTAGAAGAAATATAGTAGAAAAGTGACCCAGGATCAGCCTTGCTATAATACTGTCCTTCCGTTCGAACAGCATACTTAACAGACCGGTTTTAAACAGCTGTTACTTGATTATTAGACCTGCTTATCCGTTTTATTGTTGACCTACACGGATGGATGTCAAAAGATTAGCGTTGACGAAACGTATAATTCAAGTTCATAAAGCTCTGCAGCGAAAATATTATTATCTTAAGGAGTATCAATTTACTAAAAGGTAAGACTTCAATAAAGCTTACAAACCACTCATTGAACCATTTGCAAAAATCGAAAAGGATATCGTGCCACTGGTAAATATGAAGCCGGAGGAGGAGGAGGAGGTATTCGCGAAGAAACCGTCACAAAAACGTCATTCGTCTCCCATAAAACAGAAAAGTTCACATATTAAGCAGTATATTAACATGCCATCAATACCTTATCATTTGCGAGGAATTAACAAATGAAGATGATGTATATTCGCTCTACTTTCGTATTTTCATAGAAATCCTGTGCGTCAAGAGACACCATCGTTCCTCGTGATTAGTGTGATTGGAGATATTGTTCCCAAGTGGAAGAAGAACATGTAGCGACTACGACCGATTCTATTTTATTCGATACCTCTGCATCGATAGAATTTCTGGAACAATATGATCCATTACTACGAATATACGTAGAGTGATGCTAAGCGATGCATCGAATGCAATTGGTACCACTTATGGAGTTCTTTACGACATTTAAACCGATCAGTGGGCAATTGGCAAAACACCAGTAAAGATAGATGGAAAGAATTTTGTTATTAAGGGAGTTCGATACAATGGTACGAGCGGTCTTTATGACCTAATCATCATGAATGAACCTGACAAACGTCTAATAACTAGCAAAGACGAAGCGAACTATACACAAATCTTGATTGCAACTAATTCAGCTCGTCGCCGTAACAAGTAACAACCCGGATGAACAATTGAAAGGTACTCGTGCCAAAAAATATACAGGGTTAACCAAACCCTTACTGGAGAAGGCGGAGGTGAAAGAGAAAAAGGGGGGTGAAGTTATAGTATCCAAAGCAATTGTTCGACCGGTTGAATACAAGTACTGGAGGAACGTGCATGAATTGATTCAAGATTTGAAAGTCCTATGGACGGAAATATGACCGGTAATACTGGACTCGTCAACGTCAATCGTGGAAGAACTATACGAAGATGGATATATTGAGAAATCCTGCAAACATTGTTTTAGTCAACTATAGTTTGCAAAAGCAATAGACAAGTTTTGACGTTCCCACGCCCAAGATCAATTCCATAAACTGCTAGAAAAACAATTCTTCATTGCCGACGATAAGTTCAATGTGGAAAATAAGCGTATAAGTGATATTCCCGATCCCATCCAACGTCAAGGTGCACTAACCTTACAGCAGTATCAACTGACAAGGTTCCATTTAAATAGGAACTACTTAAGACAAGATCCTCAAGAAGACACCCATGCCACAAATAAAGGCTACCTCGAGTTTTGTCTCCAGTTAGTGAAATCGCTTATAGATGGTGTTCGTAATTACGTTGAGGTAGTAGAGACAGATTTGAATGCAACTAAGGAAACTTTAACTGAATGGATAGAGCATGAACAAGTGGTAAACGAGTTGTATAAACCTGCACGCAATAATTTCCCTCGTAGACGCACTACTATTAGAGGACTCTGCGATCTATGGCAATCCGATTTATCTGAATTTGTACCTTACGCCAAACAAAATAAAGTCTACAAATACATATTGGTAGTTATCGACTGTTTCTCTAAATACCTATGGACGAGAGGTTTAAAGACGAAGACGGGTGCAGACGTGACAAAAGCTATGCAGACCATTTTTAAAGAACGGACGCTTAAGAATCTGAAAACAGATACTGGGAAAGAGTTCTACAATAATCATAAGATTAATCACTATTCCACCTACAGCACTAAAAAGGTTTGTATAGCAGAGAGAGTGATTAGGACCATCTAGAATACCCTCTACAAAAAATTTGGGGTGCGCGGAAAATAATTATGGGTTAGCCGACAATAATCGTAAAAATAGAACGATCGGAATGAAACCTAGCGAAGAAAATACTAACACAACGCTTAATGTATGTTCAAATCTCAAAATCTTTAATAAAAACGATCGATTCATGCTGAGCGACATAGTTCGCATGGGTAAATTTAAAAGCATATTTGATAAAGGTTAGATACCAAATTGGTCGAGTAAACCTTTCAAGATTGTTAAAGTACGCGTAACCAATCCGGTAACGTACTTGCTAGAAGGCATGAAAGCGACACCTATACCAGGTGGATTTTATGGGCAGGAACTTGGAAAGGCTACATATCCGGACGTCTACTTTGTGGAAAAGGTCATTGGACGTAAGAATAATAAAGTGTACGTAAAATCTTTGGAATTAAACGAACATTCGTGGATCGATGATGACAATGTGGGTTTATAAGCATATTATTGTAACTACTTAATTATAAACAAAAACTCAGTATACTGTTATATAGTTCTTTATTTCATCTCGCCATACAAAGATTTTTTATCAATTCATTTTTGAGACTATGGATAACGTCTTTTGGCATTTGCTTAGTTCGCTGGATGGCCTAAAATGTGTTCTCAGGACTGTTGGTGCATCCAAGCAGTGCATTTGGATTTTCAACGCCTTTGCGTGTATTCTCCAGCAACCATTCGTGTGCTCGTTTATGACGAAGATTATCGGACGGCCTAAAAGTGTACCTAGTATCCTGTTCCTTGCATATATTCCAAATAATTTCCAGAACTTTAGAGGTGGCATATTCAATGGCCGTGCAAATAGCGTCGTCCATAACCCCCGACAAATTCTTATAATTGCCTAAGATACTGTGAACATTAAATAACGGCTTACTTAAATCAAGTATACACAATTTGACGTGTGTCGGTAAGGCAAATGATTCAAGTTGATTAGCAGTTATCTATTCGCTATTTACAATCTTACACATATTTAAAGCTTTCTTAATTAAATTATCAAGTTCACCTTTTTATTGAATAGTAATGCCGCAATTGGCTATTGGCGCAAAAATTAAACGTTATCGTAAAAATACTCGGGTCTTAAACGACTTGATTGTAACCCCAAGAACGAGTTGTCACAAAGTTTACCGCTATAAGTCGTTTGTCGGCGAAGGGACTGAGAACAATTTTATTTTGTTTGATCATATACACTGAATGTTTTTTTGATTTGATTAGGTGCTGATGGATTTTTACAACTGCATCATTGAATAGAGATTCTTTGTAATCATCTAGAGTTATTTCTCTAAGGCTGACTGCAGTGGAGTCCTTAAATATCTCAATTGCTTTATGTTGTTTATCAACTCGGTAGGCGTACATTTTAGTACGAATTCTAACATAATTTTACCGTGATTTTCGTCCTTCGTCAAACCGGGTATCTTTTTGTTTACGGGGAGAATTCCATACACGTTATAGCTTTCATAATTAGAAGTATCAAATCGATGATTATCCGTCTTAATAGATTCGTACACGTCGGCAACTGTGAAAGAGTAAATCAGACTATCGATGTCGGTATATAATAATTTAGCATCATTTTTGAATTTTTGCAAAACGTAATTATAATGAAAACCGTCGAGGAAATTTTTTGAGATGCCCAAAACCGCAAAGCCAGCATATATGGGTTTATTGAGAAAGATTTCTAATCGATTCATTTCAATAATGACCAAATTTTCATCGAATATGGCACAACTATGAAAATTTGGTTTCGAAATACACGCACGCGCGCCGTACCGGTCCTCCCATTTCGTCACCAACCGCACATCTCTATATTTTTTTACATTTTCCATCAGTTTCCCAAAGACAGTTGACCATCAATTTGAAAAAGAAAATATTGAATGCGTTTTTGGCCTTTTGACGCATTTTGTATTTAAATTGATATACGCTCGAAGCCAAGGTGATTGTGTAAAACACAAGGCACAGTTGATTTTTAAAAGCTTTAATTCGTGTTTTATATGCAATGGTGTACGATTTAGTAACGTTTTGCACACAAAGTCAACAAAAGCTTCTTAACTTTTGATCCCGGCGGAGTAATTTGCCCGGGCGCTAATGATTGGCCACTGAGGAAATTATAAAAATTTCTCAGGTAGCCTAGGTCACAATATAAAATGTACCGAATGTCAGAATCGTCAGGATGATTTAGCATGTTCAAGTCGTCAATGTTTTCAATAAACGGCAAGTCCCCGGTCGGTAACGATTCGCACATGGTGGCTCCGTAAAGCACGTAAAGTTTGGGATCGAATCCTTCCGACATGTAGTTGTTGGCTTTCGTTTAACGAGTACTGCATTGAGTGATGCCTTCCCTAATACCTTTCACAATGAACATAAATTGATCGAGGTCGGTTAAAAGTTCCAATGTAACTTTCGTAATTGTTAACATGGTATGAAATGCCAGACCAGGAACCGTATAGTAGTGTAGTGGATCAAGCAGGTAGGTTTCTAGACAGGCCTCGCGAAAATTTTCAAAGATGTCAGTCAAAAGGTGTACGTCAGTTTTTGGATACAGGTCCGAATACTGACCCAACGTTTTAATGTCAAAAACATTTCAAAACTTTTAAAGCATGCGCATATGCCTCACTACTAACACCTTCGTTTTGCAAAGAACTAAAAAATTCTTCTTTAGGCGGTAGAGAGGCTTCATTTAACTTTTCTCATGGATCTGTGTACTCATATGGTAAAACAACTTTCCTACTTAGTAAATCGAATTCCGCTTCATTACGGTAGTGCCATTTAGTTATGGATTTTTTGTCATTATCCAAATAGGAGATTAACTTCTCCAAACTGCTACTCATAAATCTAAACGAGTCGATAAATCTAAATTGAATCGTCAACATGTTTCGTAAAGGGGATATACTTTTATTTGTTCAACAGTAAGTGCAGAATTCGTAATATTTTTACAAGATGCTTTCGATATCTGCGTAAATAGTAAAAGGAACCTTTTCCCTGTAGGAATAGTGAGTAAACTCTAAATACTTCTGAATCTCGTCGAGCAATCCTACTGAACAATTATTTACTTAACGACAGTGTGTTGAGTGTTTCAGTAATATGCTATGCAAAGTGATAATATCCGTTGCTGTTCTTAATCGCGTTTTTGTCAGAGGAGAGCACTAATCAATTTATTGGTGGAAAAGAATCCTTATGATTATCAATTATCATGAGTGGTACTACATGCTTTCTTACTATGAAGTATAATTTTTTTTTATATCTGTTAATTTAATACGAAATTTAATCATATCTAGATTTAAATGGGGACAGCTTCCTGTTATATGGGGGTTTTGTTTTGCAGGATACAAGGCGGACACCACCGACCAAAGAAAATAAAATTTATCGTTACCTTTAGTATTAACGACGGCCCTTTTGTGCGTGTGCGTGTGCTTGTGCGTGAGTGTGTGTGTGTGTGTGTGTGTGTGTGTGTGTGTGTGTGTGTGTGTGTGTGTGTGTGTGTGTGTTTGTAGATGTGTGTTAATATCCACCATAATTGCTGAACCATTTTAGATACGTACTTGAAATTTCGTATTTAAGCTTCAATTCATTTCTATTTGGGGAAAAATCCAGCCACGGAGAGGGTGCATTTATCATATTTTTAATTTTCATCAGATATTTCTGAAACAACTGTATATTTCAGTGATATGAAAATATTTACATACAGACCTTAAATACGTCGATTAATTATGTTCTATGTAATTTTTTGATATGCCGCGTAATTTAGCAGCAAAAAATTTCTAATGCGATATTTTTTCGATATCTGAATGGCGATAAATTTTGTAGGAAAATGTGTAAACCGTATTTTTCAAGATAATTTAATATTGCATAACATTGTTTTCCTTAAGATTCTCAGTACAAAGCCACATAAGTCTAAAAATTGATTAAAGAGGATTGATAATTCTTAACCTATATTATCGATACTTTTATAGAGGCGGGCGGTTTTAAAATTTTATTAAGTTGGCATCTGGACGTCTATTAACCACTATCTGACATGAAGCTTTAATCGTCTACTTGACGCAGATTACTGTTTTTGTTTTTACAATGTTGCCTATTTTCGTTATGAACGTATTGCAAGAAGGTTGCACAATTGTTAAATTTATAAATTTCAAGAGCTGGAAAATAAGACTTGCTAAATTAGTATTTGTTAACCGTTATTATGCTTATTAATTATTTCAATTTGTGAATGCAAATTTGGTACAACCCTAATTTATTTTACCAGCGGCTTAGATCAAGTGTCAGAACCGGGGTGGGTTCAAAGGTTGTCTCTAGCTATCTCTGAAATTCACTAGTTAAGGTTGCTACATAGACTTGCTTCCTATTTTATACCGCCTGACAAACAAAGTTGGAATGGTTTTAAAAAGTTTTATACTTCCTATTTGTTCACAATGCAAGTAAATCATTATTTCAACATGCAAAATAGTAATAAAAGAATATGTATGAAAGGTAACTGGGCCTCTATCGGAACCAGAGGTTATTCGGCTTCAATTAAACTGTTCCGGTCAAAATACGTTTAAGTAATGGGTGTTTTTTAGAGGGGGAGAACTTTAAACTGGCAACAATGTTTTCTGTAATAACCGGTTTGGCGGTTATCGGTTGTTTTAATGTTAGTTTGGATTGACAATTCATCATGAATAGATACACGCCGAAGCAGCGTTTGGAAATTGTGATTTGAAAAACGTGGTTCAATTCGAAAAACTCATCGGGCATTACGTGCATTTTATGGTTCATCAGAGCGATTAATTCGAAAAACTATCGATCGTTTTGGCAAACGTTTACTCTAAGCGATAATACGCATCCCGTATGACGTCGTACAGTGCGCACCCAACAAGCGATTGATGGTGTACAGCGTAGTGTAGATGATCCAAATGAATCCATTCGTCGTCGTGCTCATGAATTAAACTTGTATCCATCCATTTTATGAAAAATTTTGCGTAAAGATCTTCATTTACGTGCTTGCAAGATTCAACTTGTACAGGAATTGAAGCCACCGATCATCGTTCGCGCAGCATATTTGCTGAATGGGCCGAAGGAAACATTGATATTGATCCACAATTTTATTTGAAAACTTTGTCCAGCGATGAAGCACACTTTTGGTTGAATGGGATACGTCAACAAACAATATTGTCATATTTGTAACTATGAAAATCCAAACGTCATTGTCGAAACACCATTACATCCAGAGAAAGTCACCGTTTGGTGCGCTTTATGGATCAATCGAATCATTAGTCCATACGTCTTCAAAGGAATGATGATCAGAACGTTACCGTCAATGGTGGAGATGATTACTAACTTTCTGGCGTCTCACTTGGATGACATAAATGTTGCAGAAATGTGGTTTCAGCAGGACGGCACCACATGCTGACAGATTAGTTTCACGAAATGTACTTGTTAACTGGCCACCTCGTTCCTACGATTTGACGCCTTTAGATTATTTGGGGATATGTAAAGTTGCATGTCTACGCTGATAAACCAGAAACAACGCAGCTCTTGGAAGCTAAAATTCGACGCATTATTGCCGAAATTCAGCCTGATGTACTTAGAAGAGTGTGTGAAAGTTGGACCTCCTGATAACGCTATGTACATGCGAGCCTCGCCGGTCACATGCCTGAAATCATATTCAAATATTAATGCCATACAATGATCAGTCAAATATAGCTAATTTCATGGATATTAAAAACATTTTTCTGTTTTATTTTAATTTAAAGTTCTCCCCCTCTGAAAAATGACGCTTTATAAATGGATAAAATTTCCTAGATGCGGCTCTAATGTCAGGTAACGGATAAAAGAAACCATGATAAGGGGATATTTTTTTTTATTTTATTGGTACAAATAAATTATTACAAACTAATGGATTTTCAATCGGTATTAATCAAGGGTAAGTTAATCAATAAGTACCCGAAAGTTAAAAAATAAAAATAAAAGTTATGTAGCAGTAATTCTGAATAATATCTGCTTTTCAAATACTCTATTGATTTCCGGACTTCCGGAAATTGGAGGTAAATTGAAGAGAGATTAAACTATACAAAGCTGGAATTTAAAGTATATCGAGCAAAGGAACAAAATCTTAAATGATTATTAGTACACGAGCCAAAAAGTATAATCGATTTCAACCGTTCCTGGATAACGGTCATATATGACTATTCCTTTTTCAAGTTGTCGAACTCTGCAACTGTATTTTTGAAGAATTACTTCTTCTTCTTCCTACTTCCTACTTCTTCCTCACTAAAAGTACATAATGTCGAGAAACTTTCAAATGCCATTACAATAGAAACTTTCACATTAACATTAATAAAACAGTTATTTTTTCACCGATGGGCAAAATCTGGAAAAATTTAGAACGGTGTATAAAAATATCAATAGAAAGTAGTATTAACATAGGCAGTGGCGATAAAATAGTGTGTTCATTAGTGCTTGTCCCTCGATACATTACATAAATACATACTTTTCAAAACAAGTATACCATAAAAAAAGTGCAAATTTTTATCTATTTTACAACGTTTGGTCAAGTTCCACAATGATCGGGCATGATATATATATATATATATATATATATATATATATATATACATATATATATATATATATATATATATATATATATATATATATATATATATATATATATTGTGTGTGTGTGTGCGTGCGTGCGTGCGTGCGTATGTTTGTGTGTGTGTATGTGTGTGTGGGTGTGTGTGTGTGTGCGTGTGCGTGTGCGTGTGCGTGTGCGTGTGCGTGTGCGTGTGCGTGTGCGTGTGCGTGTGCGTGTGCGTGTGCGTGTGCGTGTGCGTGTGCGTGTGCGTCTGCGTGTGCGTGTGTGTGTGTGAATGTATGCTATAATACACAATAACTACAGAACGAAAACAAGTACATACTTAGAATGTTGTATTTAATCTTGTTTTCTTTTTTCCAGGAGCTGATTTGATTTTGGGAAAAATTCAGCGGCGGAGAGAGGGGTTTATTAGGAGCTGTTTGTAACATCCATAATTTCTGATGTTACACTATTTAAGCAGATAGCTGTTAAAATCGTTTGGTTATTGTTGTTTCTATTATTTTCTCGTTTAACATTGTCTTAAATATGCTAATTTCCTAAATTAAATAAACAATTCAATATTTAAAGTGGATTATACTTAACATGCAGTTCAGTACAGAACCACTGCATTACAGTTGGTAAACGTTCATAAAAGAACGTTTTTATTTTTCCCTTTTCTTCTGCAAGAGGGTGTAGGCCACATTTTGAAACCTGGCGGAATATCAAATATTATCTGGGTGTAATTAGTCCACCGACTAGGGTCGGATTTGTATTCATTCCTCGTTATTCGAAACGATTAATTAGTATTACTTATTTCTGACGCCTAAGCGGATTTAAAGGTTAAAATGTCAGGTATGTCTCGCTTCTTTTTTTCTATTATAAAGCTTTCTTTACTTTTAGCCATCAACACCACAGTTATCTCGTGAAAATTACTTTAAGGAAAATACATACATATTCCGATTAGGAATCTTCATAAGTTTGGGTTTCGAACATAACCGTTTCTCTCGAAATTCTACTTTGTGAATTGGTCTTATTGTTGTTTGTTGTTTGTTGTTTATTTATTTGTTTGCCGTTTGGCGTAAAATATACACTATACTTACAATAATAAAATGTTCAGGTACATAAAACATAGATATCACATAATGGTATTTAAATTATTTAACAAAAACTCTTAACATACTGTTACCTAAGCTGCAACATTGAAAAAAGGATCATCCAATGAATACAATGCCTTTTTGTTGAGGACTTTTGAAACTTCTTGTTTGAATTGTTTATATATCGTTATATACTTTATATGTTGAGGAAGAGCGTTGTAGAATCTTAGACCCATTTGTAAATATGAGGTGTCATGTACTCTATTGTTTGATGCGGCTAAAGTAAAGTTGTTTTTGAATCTCGTGTTATACGAGTGATGATCGGAATTTAGAGAATTGCGATTTATTTTGAAAACAAAACACAGACATTCCAGAATATATAGGGCATAGATAGTTTTAATGCAGTGTTTTTCAAAAAACAGCTTGCATGTGTCTCGTTTTCGTAATGAAAACATTGTACGAATAGCCTTTTTTTGTATCTTAAATATGTCATTAATCAATTTGTTGTTTGCATTTCCCCACAAGATAACGCCGTACCTCACCTTTGCTTCGAACAGTGAGTAATACACTTGAAGTAACGTTTTTTGGTCACAAAAATTTTTACATCGTGACAGAGCAAAGATAGATTTGTTCAACATTAATTTTAAGTTTTCTATGTGATGCCGCCAATTAAGATTTCGATCTAAAGTAACTCCCAAGAAACTACAAGATTCACACGTTTCGATGTTTTTGGATTCAAACTTTAGGTCTCTAATACTAACTGTTGAGTTTTTACTATATATTAAAATTCTTGTTTTGTCTACGTTCATTAAAAGTTGATTTGCATTAAACCAGTTTACAAGCGTTTTCATTATGTTATTTAGATAACTTTCTAGCTCATCGTTTTTACAAGCAACAGTTACGTTAGTGTCGTCTGCATAAATTAAGACGTTGCACGGAGATGTAAAATTAATTGGTAGGTCATTAATAAATATTATAAAAAGTATGGGACCAAGGATAGAGCCTTGGGGCACCCCATATTCTACTAAACTTAACTCTGACTTGGCCTCTATTATTTCTCCCGAACTGAGAATTTTTTCACTTGTAACATATTGATACCGTTCACTTATAAATGATTTTAACAATTTTAAGGCAACGCCTCTAATTCCATAGTGGTAGAGTTTAGACATCAACAAACCGTGGTCAACCATGTCAAAGGCCTTGGATAGATCGCAGTTTATGGATGCCACCACCTTACCCTTATTATGTGCATCGTGGATATAACTTAACAAAGTTTGCAAGGCTGTTTTTGTTGACTTATTTGATCTAAAGCCGTGTTGTGATTTATTGAAAAGATTATGGGATTCGAAGAAAGACATCAACCTGTTTTTTAAAACCGATTCAACTATTTTTGAAAAGGAGTTTAAAATTGATATAGGTCTATAGTTTTGGATCTCCCTTTTTGATTTGGATTTATGTAAAGGCTTTATTTTCGCAACTTTACCGTACTTTGGAAAGACCCCAGTAGTGAAAATCAAGTTTATTAATGAAATTAGTGGTTCCTGTATAAGATCAAAAACTTCTTGGTAAATTTTAATAGGTATATTATCGCAGCCACATGCGTTTGTCTTATTTAGATTACTTACTACATTATACAGTTCGTTCTTTGTTACAGGTAACAAAAAGAACGAATTCTGTGGCGATGCAAAATCTCTTGTAGAATCATAGTTTTTAGGAACTATTTTTATATTTTCTCGTGCTAAGGATGCGAAATATTCGTTAAATTGATTCGCAACTTCTTGGGGGTTGTCAATTACTTTATTATCTATGTTTAGCGATATGTTAGTAAGTTTATGGATCCGCCTATTTAAGTTATTATTAATCAATTGCCAAGTTGCTTTAGCTGTATTAGTTGAATTCATAATAACGCCTTTCGAATGAATTTTTTTGCGTTTATAATAACCTTTTTAAAAACATTAGTGTACAGTTTGTAATGTGCAATTATGTCTGGCTGAGGGTTTTGCCGGATTTTTTGGTAAAGTTCTCTTTTAGTTTTACTAGATCTACGAATCCCTTATACACCTCGTTAAGGTAAAATCTACAAATGCTTGCTCGTTTATTAAATAAGAGATTACAGAGGTTCCCAATCTACTATGGGAATAACTCAGACAACCATAAACATTTTTCTACTCTGGGGGTCCAATAAATATAATTATTATTAAGAAACTTCTACTCTGGGGGGTCCTATAACTGTAAACACAATTCGCTAATCCTGTAAACTACTTTTCACCTTTGTGCACTGTCACATTGACTGGAAATTGCCTTCCATTGATACCTACTAATGGATAGCACGAAGATCTATAATTAAATCAGACGACGGGATGAATTCCAAAGCTAAGTTAAACATTACCTATACAGGTATGGAAAAATATTATTTCGGGTCTGATTTATAATAAGCTAGAAAGAAACCCAATAAGCATTATATGAGTGTGAGAAAGACATAACTTTACCGATGTTGCCACTTGTACATATTTACATGTAGGCACAAAATGTGAACTACTTCAGTCTACTTCAATCTAGCTTCAACATTTCTAACGAAACCAAAGCAATTAAGATGATGTTGAAAAGTCGCGCGTTCTTCGAAACTATTAAGTAAATACTTTACACTTAAACATTGAAGTTTAATGTAATTGAGAATTTATGACATGGTTCGATTACTACTAGTAAGAAGAACCAGGAACAAACTTAGGAGAGCTACAAACAAGAAGATTAACATTTACATTGATAGTACAACTTAAGTTTAAGGTTTAACTTTAGCATTACAATTCTTATTGCAAAACCAACTATTTTTAAAAATGAACAGAGTACACTTTAGTTCAGAACTCTACTGTATAAGATTTTCGAAAAGACCTCCACCTTGCGCAAGGCAGAAACCCAATCTGTGATAAAATTTAGTTCGGGGGAGTAATCGCACTTCTCATATCAATTATAATTTTATCTGTTATACCAGTATTAAAAAAAATACAAAGAAATTCATTTTATCCAATAAATAAAATATTAATTTGATCATTTTAATATTAACATAAATTGGAGCTAAACCAGTTAAAGATCCATTTAATTTAACAGGACAAATATTAACTTCATTATATTTTTTCCAATTACATACTTAATATAAAAACTATGAGATAAAATTATATTTAATTAAGTTAATGAACTTGTTTAAGTATTTATTTTGAAAATTTAGTAAAGAGCTTATATGCTCTATTTCTTTACTATAATTAATTGGACAAAAATATACAATTCGGGACTTGTAAAAACACTGATTTTCAATTCTCGTTGACAGTAGCAATTGAATATGTCATTGATACTAGTCTGCTCAAAAGACGTATGTATGGCATCAGCGCTTTTAGTTTGTTGTGTATTCTATCTCACTTAGCACGTGAACTAATTGTATTTTTGTAATCGTTACTTTTGATACATAAAGAGAAAAGTGGTATATAACTAAATATATAAACTTTTTTATTTATGTATTTAATTTGACATTTGTCAACAAATATTTCAAAATTTAATTTTTTTCTAATTTTATGTGAACGATTACAAAAAAATGTATTCGCAACACGTGCGCTGTCACCTTTTTCGTGCTCGGCCATATATTTTATCCCTCGGCTACGCCTCGGGTAAAAAAGAACAGCCTCGCACCAAGAAATGTGTAAACAGCGCACTAGTTGCGAAATCTACTATGTCTTTGTTTTATATGTTATAAGTCAGACCCGCGATAATATTTTTCCATATATGTATATGCCTTGTGGGTGGTCTGTGCACTGAAGTAGCATTAAAGTTTTGTTCTAATTCCTTATTGCTTTTACTAAAAAGACTATACTAACTTCAAAAATTGTTTAACATTGAGGTTATCCGACTTATATTTAAATTAGACAATTACTCTAATTCCTTTTATTACAATACATCTAATTATTAATTTCTTTGTGCTACGTTCTCACTGTAATTGAATATTAATTCAGATATTAGGTTAATTCGGAGTTATTTAAATTTGACTTTTACCTTTAGTTCATTTTGCCCATTACATTACATTGAACTATACATTTTTTTACCACGATTAATTTAAAAAAATATTAATTTAAACATTTAGTTATTTATTGAGGATTGCGTTGTTTTAATAAAAGGTTTTGGTACTATTTTGTAGTCGACTATTTCCATATCGGTATATTTTGTGTATGTATAACCTTTTTTTTCAGGAAACCTAGTTAACTACTTATCTTGTCGTGTGATAAGAGTTACTTTTCCTGTTTCGAGTATTGAGGAAAGGTCTCCTTCTTTGCGTATTTACCTAAACACACGTGGCATCCAAATTGCTTTCTTTCTTTCTACATTTATACACTTCTTACATTTCTCTCTCTGACCTCAACATTCCCCAAGAATCGAAATGCTCTCTAACTGATAGTCGCGGTGCCCTCCTATCTCTTGTCTGTTCCTGTACAGTTTAACAACCAACCCACATATACATATGCGTACGTGCGTGCGTGGGGGGTGGATGTATGCTTGAGTGTGTGCGTGTGTACGTGTGTACGTGTGCGCGCGTGTGCGCGAGTGCGCGCGCGTGTGTGCGTGTATGAGACGTATTTTAAAGAATTTTAATTTTACTTAAATTTCCTTTATATAGTTTGTTAATGTACAGCGAAATAAATGTAAAAATTAAATAAATATATTTGAAAATGATGAAGCTGTTTTATCGATATACTTATAGGCGGCATTGGAAATTTTTTACGTTAACATATATTTATGTCTATTAATATCCGTCTAACATGAAGTTTTAAATGTCATTCTGTCATAGATTATTGTTTTTGTTTTTACAATGTTGCCTGTTTTCGATATGAACGTATAAAAAAGACGTTGCATACCTAGTTATTCTAAAAATATCTGGTGGGGAACACCACACGACCTTCCAACCTACAAAATGGAAATTAAAAGAAATGAAATAATTTTAACATTTTTTAGGATAATTATGCAGCCTCTTTTTATACGTGTGCGTGATTTACTCTCATTTGATAATCATTTTCGAGCAACTCCTTCTGCCATTGTAACTGATAAGGATGCATTTTATGTTTTGATAAAATTTTATTTACAGATGTTTTTGCTGATTATTCTTTGACTAGACACTGTGTACTAATGTGTGGACTTTCTATAACACTTAATAGTACATTAAATTAATTTTGTTCATTTTTCTCTTTTATGTTCTTCGTACGCTACACTACCTGTACGTTTAAATCTTTCTAACAAATTTTCCTATGTTTTTCATTGAGTTAGCATGCGCTCCGGAAATTTTTGTCTATAAATTCTAGCCGCCAGCAGACAATACTCGTCACTACTAAAAATTGTTGATAGCAGATCTACTAATTCATTTCTATCAAAATTCATTTTAGAGTTGATTTTTGCAACAATATTAGATACAGATTCAAACGCAAACAACTTCTATAATTGATACTGTCAACTATCAAATTAAAGAAATTTTTTTATCTTTTCATGGATAACTATATCAAAAATTGAGATCATTAGTATTATTCAAACCTACAATAATTTAATATTAGTCAAGTTGCTTTGGTATGTGTGAATCCTTGCGATATTGCAGGCTCACATTAGAATTTACATCAGTTCTACATACATAAAGACAAAATTTGCAACGATTGGCGCAGTTGGTTAGCACGGTACTCTAGCAAAGTACAGGTCGTGGGTTCAAATCCTACTGGAGGTAAACTTTTTATTTATGTATTTAATAAAATCAATAATAATTTTTAATTACATATTTACCTTTGAACTTATTCGTTCATAACAAAAACTTATAATAATTTAATGGTTGTGGTTAAGGATAATTGTTTATTCCCCATCATACGACTTTTTGACCAAATTTGAGACTACACAATATATATATATATATATATATATATATATATATATATATATATATATATATATATCATTCGTATTCATGATTTATGTTTTAGTGTAAAACAAGCTAATGATTGCAAAGGCTACTTGATCCCATTAAAATATAATGAATCATGAGTATTTCATTATTTAATTAAAAACATCTACAAAACGGAAAGCGGTAGGTATAGGGAATAGTTCATAAAAATGAATGAGTTAATAAAGGTCTATTCAAACACCATATATAATATAGGGTGGTCCATTTAAAATAATGAAGAAGATTTTATAAGCGTGTTCTGACTCACCCTATATACCTACAAATTAATCAATAATTATAAAAATAATTTTTTGAATGAATCTACATCATAATAAGAAATCCTGAATGCTAAGAGTAATTTTTTTATTAATTATTTTGGGCTGCACGGAGCGTTGAAATAATAACGTTTTTTATCTAAAATTGGTCATAACTTTTAAAATACCCAGTGTAACATATCGAAACCTTATCTTGGCGTGATGGGTGCAATTCAAATTCATAATAATATACAGGGTATTACATTTAAAAAACATAACTTTGGTTGACAACGGGGTTATAAAGCACCCGGTATATTCCTTATTAATTTTAAAATGTGAAGCTCATACCTGCAACAATTTTGCTATAAACACTTTTTTGATATCTAGTCTACAAACGGAGATATGGGACATTTACACACTAATGGGGCACCCTGTACTATTGATATTTCTATGGAACCGGGCGGCTTCGGACTTTTTTAGTTTAGTTTAGTTAGCATCCAGATGTCTATAAAGCTGTATCTGACTGGTATGTTTAAACATCTATCGACAGGCTATTATTGTTGTTTTTGCAATGTTGCCTATTTTCTTCATGAACGTAATATCGTGTGATTTATTACGAAAGGGGTAGCATAGTAGAGTGACATATAATGACAATATTTTATAAACCACACATTATTAGAGTTTAAATGGTTGACACAATTTCTGAAATGTAATTTTTATAGGATTTTGAAACAAAAGTGGCAGAAAATTCCAGTTGGTGCAAGGTGTTAAAATACACATGTGAAGTCGCAACAATAGTATATTAAAAAAAAGTGTGGAAGCAGGGATTCAAACTTAAAAAATGAGTTTTTTAAAGAATGAGTGCTTCAAGGTCTTATGAAACACATTTTAGGGTATTTTTTTGTAATTTGCCGTTTTATACCGTTTTTAAACAAAAACTTTTGATTTAGTTGACTTAGGGATTTTTGTAGCGGTTGGTGATATGTCAATTTTAAAACTGAAAATTTGGTCTAATCACCTTTTGTTTTATCTCAATTCTATCACAAAATACGAAAATAGAAGAAGATAATCTTGAATGTACATCCCTTGAAATACGTGAAATTGCCAAAAATACGGTCGCGAATTTGCTCACATCAAAGTTTTCCACTGGACGTATCCTGTTTTTAACACATTTTGTAAGAGTGATATGCGTGACATAATTCCGGATCAAGGTTTGCCAACCTAAAAATGTTCGTGAAATGTTCAGTGAATTAATGGCTATAATCATGATATAACCAGGTGTAGCAATTCCAAAAATGCGCAGTAGTCATTTTCTCCGACCAATCAGAAATTTATCGAAAATACAAAAAGCAACGTGGCATCTTCTTTTACAACTCATTAATCGATATAGTATAATTGATTTTTTTTCGTTAATTTATTAAGAATTATACATTTTGATTAGTTTACAATGATTATAATTTTGTATTATATATTAAAATTTTTTCCTCACAGAGTGTAACTAATTCTGCATTTGAATATGGCGCTACATTCTGTAAAAAATTTGATTGGCTGTCGTCTATTCTTCGGTCGGCCATTACGCGCAATGCTACACCTGGTCTCTTTACATCATCGCTATAATGACATCGGAGATGATGACGTGGTGTTTCTTAATACGTCTATTAAAGGATCAAAATGGAAGAAAATTACAAAAATTATTTTAAGCAGAAATTCTGGGAATGGACTTCTTTTTCACCATGGCTAAATCGACCTACTAGCTGATTTTACAACGTTTGGCCAAGTTTCGCCAAGATCGGCCATGATGTCTGTATGCGTGGATGTACACGATACACACGATAACTCCAGAACGAATACCCAAACGTACTTAACATTTGGTATTTAACCCTGTTTTCATTTATCCTGGAGGCGATTACATTTTTGAAGAAATTTAAGGGCGGGGAGGGGGGTTTATTAGGAGCGTTCTTTATTTTTATCAAGTATTTCTGAAACAGCTGTATATTTCAAAGACATAAAAGTACCAATATATACACCTTAATTATATAGATTATTTACGGTATATGCAATTTTTTGATACGACGTGTAATTTGGAGGCAAAAATATTTCTAAGGTAGAATTTATCAACACTTTTAAAAGTACTTTTAATGTAGCAGTTTTATATCTATGAAAGTGTATTATGAACGTGTTTTAAAAGACATTTAAGCTAAATGCGCATTTAACTTTAGTTAAATGCGTAGTAGATTTAACGGTAACGCATGCGTATTCATTAATGTCGCACAGTTCAAGTTTATTACTCTGTCGAACAGCTGACATCGTTCTGACCTTAACCTCACTATTGCTTTTACATCTTCATTAAATCCACTGTTTTTTTTCAAAACAACAGGTCTTTCTAGTAATCATATTAGGTGAGTAATATTGTCCGTATAAAATACAAATTAATTATTTGATTTTAATCTTAGGTATTTATCTTTTCTTTACCTTCTGCTATAATGAACTCAAGTAGTAGTGATTTTACTACTTCATCCGATGAAGAACTATTTGAAATTGCAAGAAAGTGGAGACAACCAAAATTGTTTAAGCAAAGAAAGAATTATTTTGAAGAATACTCTGATTCTCAGTTTTTTGAAAGGTTTCGCTTAACAAAGGAAGCAGTTTTGGAAATTTTAAATCAAACTAAAAATGATTTAAAGTATGATTCCTTAAGAAACCAATGTCTTTCACCAACGCAGCAATTATTATTAACATTACGTTTCTTCGCAATAGGATGTATCTTGATTTCGATGAAATAAGCATACATTCTCTTTGACAACAAGTGAATTCGTTTGCTTGTTTTCAATTACATTTTTGTGAACGAAAATTAAATTTAAAAGATCAATAGTGTCTTGATCTGTAAAATTCTTGCCA
The DNA here is from genome assembly GCA_036346205.1 of Vesta saturnalis. Lineage (NCBI taxonomy): Eukaryota > Metazoa > Arthropoda > Insecta > Coleoptera > Lampyridae > Vesta > Vesta saturnalis. Next base: position 571,582 of record JARFJB010000005.1, read on the forward strand.
CAAGCTCTTTTTGAAGTCATGCTTGTTAGTAATAAAATTTATAGTTAGTAATGAAAGTTAATTACCTAAAGTACCTCATTCTATTAGTAAAATGCTACACAGTATGCTACAATTATACTACAAACTACTTCCACCATAAGTATAATTAATTAAAGATAAACCAAACCAGTACAGTTTTAACAATTATTTCTAAGAACACCTAAACTACAGTTAAATCTATCCACAAAAATATTAATTACTATAGAACAAAAATAGAAACAACACAAAAATATTAGAATAGAAATAACCAACCACTGTACTTCTCAAGAAACTCGATATTTTGAAAATGGTGATAAAATAACCAGTTTTACATTAGGTTAATAGTTACAACTACTGCCAACCCTTTTAAAATTAGGAGTTAGTTAAACGTGTTTTAAGAAAGCTTGGTAATACAGCTAACAGTTTAAATGCGCATTTAACTAAATGTCGTTTTAACTAAATACAGTTTTAAATAAAGTAGATAATACCGGGCGTAAATTTTACATACCTGTCCTTTATAAAATTAAAAATTAAATAAATTTGATTGAAAACTATATTATCGATATTTTTATAGAAGAGGACGGCTTTGTAATTTTTGTTAAGTTAGTATCTAGATGTCTATTAATCTCTACCTGATATGAAGTTTTAAACGTCTCCTTGACATAGGTTATTGTTTTTGTTTTTACAACGTTGCCTATTTTCGTAATGAACTTATTTACATCAGATAATTAAATTACACACTAGCATACATTACCAAAGTTTCAAACAGGAAGAAACATGAACGTGAGAAAATTTGTGAAGGAGACTAAAACATAATATTATTGCACAATTAGGTAAATAAACAGAAACATTACTACAGAATTTGTACATTAAAATTAATTGTAAACATTCATAAATATTTAAATCCAGTAAGTATTTATTTTAATGCACGTCGTATAGGTAAATAAAAGTTTTGGGATTTGCGTGTAAGCAGTACAAAATGACTGGCAGTAATTTATGCCTATATTGTACAATTACTGCAACTTTAATCGTCCAAAATGGTTTATCAGCGCACCAGCAGTATGAAGTTAAAGGAAAGGTTGCGCTAATAACAGGCGGAAGTAGTGGAATTGGCCTGGGAAGTGTTACTGAGCTTTTAATGAATGGAGCTAGGGTAATTCCTTGAAACTATTTGAAATAACTGAATCTATATCTGATTTCTATATGCACAGGGTGTTACTATTGTTGATATTAATATAAACAACGGTAAACAAGCTGCAAAAACTTAAATATACAGTATGGGTCTAATAAGGTAATCTTCATACCAGCAGATGTCTCCAATCAGACGCAACTTGAAAGTACGTAAAAACCTTTTCATAAATATTGTTTTGTATTTTGCTTCCGTTTTGATTCATTGATAGACATATTACTAAACGGGACGTCATGATCTCATTAATTCACAGAACATTTTACGAAAACTTTTATGGTTGGCAAAGCTTGCTCGGGAATTATATCATACATGTCACTCTTAGAAAATATGTATAAAACAGGATGTGTCCGGTGGAAAACCTTGATGTGAGCAAATTCGCGACAGTAGTAGTTTAGCAATTTCACGTATTTCAGGGGCGTACATGTAAGATTATCGTGATTATGTTCCATTTTCGTGTTTTGTGACAGAATTTTGATAAAACAATAGGCGACTAGCTCAAATATTTACCTTACTAACCGCCACAAAAATTCCTAAATCAACTCAAGGTAAAATTTTTGTTTAACGGACAAATTACAAAAAACGTGTTTCATAGCACCTTACAGCACTCATTCTTTAAAAAACTCGTGGTTAAGCCACTCTTTTTTGAAACTTGAATTCGTGGTTTAAGACTGGACGTATGAAACTTGTTTTCTAATGTACTGTCTTAGACTGTTATTATTTTATTGTTTTTATGTTGTAGGCGCGTTCCAAATTTCAAATAACTACTGGAAAGGCTTAGATATTGTTATAAACAACGCAGGAATACTCAATGAATATAATTGGAAATCAACAATTGACGTTAATATTGTAAGGGAAATTGTTACAAATAATGTTAAGATTAAACTAACATACTGCAGATGGGCGTACTTCATGGAACCTTTTTAGGTTTCAAATACATGAGCAAACAAAAAGAAGGAAGAGGAGGAGTTATAATTAACATATCGTCAATTGCGGGTATAGATCCTGTTTCATTTGTTCCTGTATATAGCGGTACTAAAGATTTCGTTGTGGGTCTTGGTCGTTCCTTAGGACACCCGTCCTATTACGAGTATAATGATATACGAATTATTACAATATGTCCTGGAGCTACGCATACGGAGCTTGGTGTTAGTACTGCAGACTTCGTCACAAACAATTTAAGCCCAATGATTAAAGAATTAACGGCCAAAAGTTTAGAAACGTTTATATACCAACCGTAAATATATCCAAGTTAGGTAATAGTATTATTACAACAATTTTTACAGAGTGAGTCATCTGGCAAAAGGCATTCTACACACTATAACATACGGTGAAAGTGGAAGTGTTTGGGTTATAGAAGATAACAGACCACCGTATGAGCTTAGTTTTCCTGACAGACATTCTATGATAAAGGAAATATTTTAATCATAACGATTCACCGACAAATCTTGCAATAGCTACTATATTGACAGTGTTTTCCACTCTAAATAATGGTCTCATCCGCTGCAAATCATTCGTACAAATTATGTATTAAAGCATTTTGAAATATTATGTATATATAAAATAAATATTCAGAAATAGCACTATTGTTTAAAATACAATATAATTCCAGAATTTTTTATATAATTATTTATTTCTCTACGCGTCTAAATACAATTTGTTTAATTATCAAGAGAAAATATATAAGTAAAGTAACAAACCAGTAGTTACGGCAACAAATCATTAAGGTAAAACAGCAGACTTGATGTGAATTATAATTCTATATTTAAAATATCTGTTAAAAGTAAGTCTATAAGATCAACCTGTTCGTTCATTAAACGTACTTTCTGTTTACGTTTATAAATTTAGATTGCTTCCAAACCATCTGATTTGTCTTCTTTGTTACAAAAATATAAAAACTTAATGTTATTTTGTGAAGTCATAAGGTGTCTTGTACCTAATATCAAAGTTTCTAAGTGCTTGTCCAATATAAAGGAATTACAAAATTTGCAGTTCAATTTATAGATATCCGAAAATATGTTGTTAGTTGAATCTTTCTCATTAAATAAATATTTAAGAACATTGATATCAGCTTAATGCTACTTTGTACTTCTTGTCCTTTTGTAATATGTGAGCTACTTTTTCTGATATATTGCTAAGATATGAGATTGATATATATTTATTTTCTTTCCATTTTGTGTTAACTGGGTAAATGTTTCTAATTGATAATTTGACTAGTGTCGATTACGTTTGAAACGTAACTATTTGCTTGTAGAATTTATTTTATAATTGACATCTCTTTATTGAAATTTGTTTCGTTTAATGGTAATGGCATTACTATATGTACTAATGATCTATATTTATGTGTTTTTACAGTGACATGAATCGTTTGGAATCATAATATCCGTGTGTGTAGGTTTTCTGGATATGGAGAACTTACGCTTGTTCCGTGTATTAATTTTTGTTTAAATTTAAAAAGTTAATGGTTTTACTTTGTTTTTTCTCTAGTGTAAATTTTATGTTAGAATGTATATTATCAATTTAATTAAAAACTCATCAATGAAATCTGATGAGTAATGAACTATCACAACATGCAAAGATATCATCAACATAGCGAAACCAAAATACAATCAGAACCTTGAAAATCTGGAACACTGGAACTGTGGAGGATCTGTAACAAAAAATACACCCACGTACCACACAAAATTAAAAAAACACCGAACGCGTTTCAATTGCTACGCTATCATCATCCGCTGAGGATGATAGCGTAGCTATTGAAACGCGTTCGGTGTTTTTTAATTTTGTGTAGTACGTGGGTGTATTTTGTTTGTTTATCAGAACCATTTAATTCAAAAACTTGATCTTCTATATATAAAGATGTTAGCTAAAATAGACGACATTGGGCTGCTCATAAGTAAACCATCTTTTTGTAGATAAATCTTATTATTGAGTGTGCAATAATTTTGACATTCAATAATAAGATGTATCTACAAAAAGATGGTTTACTCATAGGTAGTCCAATCTAGCCGATTTTACATAATATTTTTATGGATAATTTTTTATCATATTTTGGCATGTTTTGTAGTTCATCAGATTTCATTGATGAGTTTTTAATTAATATCAACAATTTACACCCTAACATAAAGTTTACACTAGAGAAAAAACAAAATAAAACCATAAATATTTGGAGAATGAGTTGAAATTCTCAAGATTGTTAAGTAGCTCTGTACCCTTTTTAGATGTTTTGATCACCAGACACCAAGACCATCTAGAGTTTAGTATATATCGTAAGAAGACCTATACAGACAATATTATTCCTTGCCAAAGTAATTCACCTCAAAATCTTCGTCTAGCTGTGATACATTCATACGTTTACAGACTATGAAACTATAGTCTTAATAGCACTAATTATGATTTGGAGAAGACTATTATATGACATAGCTGTCAATAACGGTTATGACAAAGAAGTAGTGCACAAAATAATAAAAAAGGTTAACACGAGTAAAAGACTACGACAGCTCACCACTCTTGAAAAGTTCAATATTCCTATAATGTAGAAGTCTCTTTTAAAGTTCCCAACAGCAATAGAGCCAGTTTGTGTAACTTCAAGGACAAAACTGACATAATTCAGTTACCTGCTATCTACAAATTGAATTGCGCAAACTGCGAATCTATATACATGGGTATCACCACATGTAATATATTGACTCGAGCTAATGAACATCTTAGACAAATAAGAAACAACAACAAAGGTACCCAGTTTTCGCATTTTGCACAACATTCTGTCGGAGGGGCATGATTTTAAAATAGATAACACAGAGGTTTTAAACTCAAATAACAGCCATGACCTAAACCTCATAAAACTTAAAGAAAAGTTTTATGTTAATTCTTTCCTCAAAAAAGATGTTAATTTACTGGACGAAGTAATTAGTCAGCCACCGGCGATACCGAATATTGCAAATGTTATAATATACATCAACCGTTTTCTGTTAATATTATTGGATTTGTCTTAATTGTTAATAGTCGGACTATTGTAATTGTTGAACAGGTTTCCTAACAGTTTGTTTACCTTTGCTATTTGATATATGCATTCATTACCGTTAAAAATATTTTGAGTATTTTAATTTGTAATTGTCAACATCATCTTTCCCTGAAGATGGTATTTTAATTTATTTATATCTAAACCATAAACCCATAAAAATTAATGCACCCAAGTCTAATTCTCCATATTCAGAAAACCTACACATGCGGACATAATACTTCCAAACGGATGAAAACAGATTACACAAGCAAATGGTTACACTTCAATTATAATCGACATTATAGTTAAACGTCAAGAGTACAAATTATCTGTCAATAACAATTAGCCAGTTAACACAGAAGCGAAAGATGTATATATATATATATATATATATATATATATATATATATATATATTATATATAATATATATATATATATATATATATATATATATATATATATATATATATATATATATATATATATATATATATATATATATATATATATATATATTAAGGTGTTTCTTATACAATGGGAAATCCTGAAACTGGAGACTTCTTACATAATTTCATGACGATTGAGCAAAACATGTTATATAAGTGTTGATAGTTTACCATATGCAGGTTGTCCAAGTTTCGTAATTTTCTCAATTTTAAATTTTCTCCTAGTATTCTAAATTTATATAATTCAAATTTGGTGTACTTACTACACCTACAAAACCTAATGTTCAGGACATTATAACCCGTCTCAAAATATACAGGGTGTAGATTTTTCCAGGGTCATGTATCCTTTAACCCATATGAACTTTTTTGTGGATCGCCGCTGAACTCTGCAGATTAAGTGTGGCGAATGCATGTTCAATTTAGAAACTTTTTCCTCTCTTGCATTTTTTCGATAAAAGCGCCGTTTCTGAGTTAATTGAGGAAAACCAGTTTAGACTCAGTTACAATAGTTTTCTATTTTACTAGTTTTATTAAGAAGGCTTATGTCAAAAACGCAAGTTAAATATGCCGCGCCATAACGAATTTACGAATGAAGAAATGCGTCACATGTTGTTCGTTTTTGATTAAACAAATTTTAGTGGTTTGGCTGCTTCACACAAGCAACGAAACCATTGATCTTTTACGGGAAAAGTTTCCAGACCGTGTTATCTCTCGAAGAGGTGATCACAATTGGCCACTGAGATCTTGTGATTTAACACCTTGCGACTTCTTCCTTTGGGGCCACGTGAAAGATAAGGTCTACGCCAACAGCCCAGCGTCGATTCAACACCTCAAAGATGGAATTCGTGAGGCTATCGATGACATAGGGCAGCCACTTTGCGATTTGGTTATGGAAAATTTCATGAAAAGGATATGGTCCTGTAAGCGTGGTCGTGGTAGCCATTTGGCTGATATTGTTTTCCATTATTAACGGCATACCTTCCTCTTTATAATGAAATAAACATTCGATCAATTATCTCAAAAAATTCCATTTTCTTTGAATATCAAAATAACATCTCTTATTGGAAAACCCTTTACTTAAAATGCTCATATACTTTCAGACAAGCATTTTATTGACATAAAAAAAATGTACATCACCCTATGTTTACACACGATTTTGAAAACGAAACAATTACAATTTTATCGACAAATATAATCGGTAACCTTGGTTTTAAATTTTGTTATAGGTTCTAACAATTGTTTCTGATATTTCAACTATATGTTGATCGCGTTTCAAATCCGATAATGTTAACGAAAGTAGCAACTTACATGTTAACACAAACAACACTATAACTTGTTAGTCACAAAAAGTTTCAAAAGCAAAAAGCAAGAGTAAAAGTAAAAGAGTTAGAGACCCGGAGCAATTCCTTTTATACATTTCTCCTGGATACCAAATTTTCAATTTTTTTTTACATTACACACAAGAGATAAATATATAAAACATAAATTAAGCTATATCTTTTTTAAATCAAATCGGATTTGCTTTTTAAATAAAAAATTTGGAATCAGGGCAACTTTCGGCATAAAAAGATACCTCACAAGCCCTACTTCGCTTCGAAGATTTACATTTTGACAACTTAAAATCTAAATTTACTAATATCTAGAAAATTTTACATCTTACAACTAAACTAATTACATATTCACATTCCACATAAAGAACTGTATCAGAATACATCTATTTCGACCCATTTTACTTATTTTTAACAAAATTTCCACTTTAATATCTATATTTTAGGTAGTTAACCCAACTTTTCTAATTTTATGTTTAGATTACATATTTATTGTTAATTTCCTTGAGGAAATGAGGGAAACTTACTATTATTTGTTTTTATAATTTATTCTAAACTTAACTTATCCTATAACAACTATAATTTTGTAAAATTCTTAAATATAGTACTTAACCTAACTTAATATAAATTTACTTTTAATTTGCGTACAAAACGTCTATATTACTTGAAATGTTCATAAAATGAGTTCTTATATCTGTCTCTAACACAAATACTGTTTATTTGTACTCCATAGTTCTTAATTTTGTCATTTAACATTTTCATATTGTTTAACTAATTTTGTCAATTTTTGTATAAAATTTGCAATTATAGATTAAATATCACACTGCACAAATGTTATTCTTCAAGTTCTTAGTTATGTTTCTAAGTAACTACCACTTCTTATGCAAGTTTTAAACACTTTGTCTGTGAATTATTAATGTACTGTGTTCGTACCATAACCCTTTTTTATAGTTCATAGGGTTTATGCATTGTACCTAATACTATACATGTTCTACATATTATAATTATCATACTTCATGTGATCAATATCTTTTATGTGTTTAAAATGCTTAAATTCATTGATTAAAACGTGAAATTACTGAAATATGTTACACGAAATTAATCGTACACACTAATATGGACCGTGTTGACCTTTCTCACATGCTACTGGTATAGCTCCATATTTTTGCATTCGTATACTATTTTTTCTTTCAAAACGAACTGTATAATTCTTCAATTTTATTTAACTTGTCTACTATAAAGAATTCAAGCTCAATAAACTCTAACTCCTTTATTATGCCTAATTCTAACAATATATATATATATATATATATATATATATATATATATATATATATATATATATATATATATATATATATATATATATATAAGGTGTTTCTTAAAGAATGGGAAATCCAGAAACTGGAGACTTCTTACATAATTTCATGACGATTGAGCAAAACGTATGTTATACAATTGTTGGTAGTTTACGACATGCAGGGTGTCAAGGTTTCGTAATTTTCTCAATTTTCAATTTTCTCCTAGTATTCTAAATTTATATAATTCAAATTTGGTGTACTTACTACACCTACAAAACCTAATGTTTAGGACATTATAACCCGTCTCAAAATATGCTGGGTGTAGATTTTTCCAGGGTCATGTATCCTTTAACCCATATGAACTTTTTTGTGGATCGCCGCTAAACTCTGCAGATTAAGTGTCGCGAATGCATGTTCAATTTAGAAACTTTTTCCTCTCTTGCATTTTTTTCGATAAAAGTACCGTTTCTGAGTTAGTTGAGGAAAACCAGTTTAGACTCAGTTACAATAATTTTCTATTTTACTAGTTTTATTAAGAAGGCTTATGTCAAAAACGCACGCTAAAAATGAATTATTTGGATGTCAAATTATTTGTCAGTAATTTCGTTTCTTTTAATGCAATATAACAAGAAGTATATTGTTGTTTAAAAAAGTTAAATATGCCGCGCCATAACGAATTTACGAATGAAGAAATGCGTCATATGTTGTTCGTTTTTGCTTAAACAAATTTTAGTGGTTTGGCTGCTTCACGAAGATATTTAGAATGATATTCAAATCGAAGACAACCAAACAACAAACTATTTAGAAGCCTCTACAATCCCTTGGAGGAAACAGGCCTTTTTCGTGCAAAAACACGATCGGTCCGAAATAATATTTTTTATTTATTTATTTATGATTGTGGACCTGAATAGGCTAAATAAGGCCTATCGTGCTAAAGCACTCAGGAACACTTAGAAGGATGGATAGAGGGATAATGAATTGCCAATAGATGCCTATGAACAGCTACCTTAAATTTTCTCATATCATAAGTGAGAGGAAAACAGGAACTAGGAAGATCATTCCAGAGTTTAGAAGCCGTGTAGAAAAATGTGGATTGCGACCGTTTGGTACGACAAGTGGAGATTTGTTCTGCATACTGATGATGTGAATGAGCGAACCAAGTGTTTCTCGCAAAGATAGCAGGAGATGGTATCAAAGAATGTAATTCACCAGCACAATAGCCGTTGTAATAACGATAATACAAAGAAAGAACTGAAACCATCCTTCTATGCTCAAGGGACTGTATGTGAGAAGTTAAGGATGGGTCAGCAAGAAGAAGCTATCGTACGGGTTTCTGATGATAAAGGTTTAAGTATTCGCCGCTTGGGTAACGCAGTCGAGATAAGCGCCACGTCGGTATGGAAAGTATTACACAAAGAGAATCTTTATCTCTATCATTACACTCCCGTACAAAATTTGCTACCGCAAGATCTTCATGCTCGCTTGCGATTCGCCCAATTTTTAAGGGCACGGCATAACGCTGATCCAAATTTTTAAGTTCAATTTTATTTACCAAGGAGGCAACATTGACGAGGCTGGGAATTTTTAATTTTAAAAACAACCACTTATGGGACTGCGAAAATCCCTTTACTGTGAAAGAGCGAAGCTTCCGACACAAGTTCAAGACAAATGTTTAGTATGGGGTAATTTCGGATTTTTTCATTAATCCATTTATCTACCTACAACTTTGAACGGGCCCCTCTGTATTTATTGTTTTTTCAACAAAACCTTAATGAACTCCTTGAAGATGTACCACTAGATCTATGACTACGAATGTGGTATATGCGAGATGGGCTCCTCATTTCCACCGCCAGATACGCGAATTCTTAGATGGAAATTTTCCTCGATGATGGATTGGTCTTAGGAGCGAATTTCTTTGTCCTCCGAGGAGTCCAGAATTTAATCCGTGGACTTCTAATATGGTCTGATTTGAAAAATATGGTCTATAAGGAGACAAGTAATTCTGAGGAAGGATTGTGGTCAAAAGTAGTGAAAGCTTCTATTATTCTTAAATACAGAAGACAACTTTATCGTAACATACGAAACTCCATTCAAAAACGTGTTGAAGAGTGCATTAAGGTGGGCGTTGGACAACTTGAACAATTCCTTTAACATTTTAATTTTTCGTTTTAGTTTGTTATCATTTGTTTCCTTTCTGTTGTCTTAAAGAATAAAACCTAGTCCATTTGTACTTTTGATTTTTTTGTGAATGAGCACTATAAGAATTAATCACATTAATTTATTAATAATAATGTCCTTGCCTTATCTTTTTCCTCATTTAATTCAGAAACGGTGTTTTATCGAAAAAAAGTTTCTAAATTGAACATTCATTCACTGCACATAATTTCCAGAGGTCAGGAGCGGCCCACAAAAAAAGTTGATATGGGTTAAAGGTAAAGGTGTCCTAAACATTACGTTTCTTAGTATAACGAATTTGAATTACATAAATTTAGAATACTAGGAGAGAATTGAAAGAATTTAAAAAATTACGAAACTTTGACACCCTGTATATCTTAAGCCATCAAAATTTATGTAACATATGTTTTGCTCAATCGTAATAAGTAAGGAATCTCCCGTTTCAGGATTTCCCATTCTTTAAGAAACGAAACACCATATATATATATATATATATATATATATATATATATATATATATATATATATATATATATATATGTTCTTAAATGTTTGTTTAATGCGTAAGATTCAGCTAACAACATTTGCAGTCGGGTATTCATAAATTGAACTGCACATTCTGTAATTCTGTTTATATTGGACACACCCTTAGGAATGTTGATATTAGATACAAGGAACACGTTACATGTTACAAATATAAACAGACAGACAAATCAAATTATGCGAAACGTTTAATAGTAAATAGTCACCTTATGATTTCATAAAACAACATTAATTAATTTTTGTAATAAAAAAGACAAATTAGATGTTTTGGAAGCAATCAAGGTCTATAAACATAAACCGAATGTACCTTTAATGAATGAACAAATGAACAGTTTGATCTTATACACTCACCGTTAACGGATATTTTAAATGTAGAATTATAATTTATTTCAAGTTTGCTACTTTACCTTAATGATTTGTTACCATAACTACTTTGTTATTTTACACAACATTATCTCCTGATAATGATACATGTATTGAAACGCGTAGAGCAATAAATAATTATATAAAAGAAATTGTGAAATTATATTGTATTTTAAACATTAGTGCTTTTAATTTTGGAATTCTTCCAGATGAGGTTCAACAACATAAATTTAATACTAAGAAATATTTTCCATTTAATGTTTTTGTGCTCGGTTCTTCCGGTAACCTTCAAACTACAATAAAGTGTTCGAAAAATCCATAGTCCTTTGTTTTATGCAGTAATGCATTTACCTGAATGCTCCTTTTATGGCTAACACGTAACAGTGGTAGAACCCTGTGGTGTTTTAAGTCAGCAATATCAAGTGACTTAAGGAATTCCTTTGCCAACTTTCCATCGATCGAATAGTGTTTTAAGTCGACCTCGTCTTCGGATATTGCTCTCTCAATATCTCATAGTCATCATGAAGTTATACATTTCCAAAAAACAAAATCGGTCATTCTCGTTTCCTACCCTGGTTGAATAGGGCTTGTGATGATGCAATATGCTGAAAAATAAATCTTAAACCAAATAGAAATCCAATAAAACGATCGAGAGTCATACAGGCTACGTTGGTGCTAGAAATACTCTCAAAAGTATTATCACTAAAGGTAAAATGTTTCGTTTAGGCAGTCGTAAATTTTGCTCTTTAGCTATAGCTGTTAGTAAAAACTTTGATCCATCTTCATTTTTCCCATGACACCTTTGACGGATCTGAGCCAGCTGACTGTAGACCTGCTTGGAGACTTAGGCCTGTTCCTGTTCACTCTCATTCCCCTCGGTTTCCTAGGAGACTCAGGTCTGTTCCTGTTCACTCTCTTTCCACTCGGTCTCTTTCGAGAGCCCACACCGACCTGCTCTTATCTTATACACCAGGGTTACTACTGCCTCAATCTGCGGTCACCTGCATGTAAGTTAAACATACAACACCACACTTATACCAATGAACGACGTCACGTGGGCAAAATACCCGATGTAGTGTTTTACTTACTCCATTGGATAGAAAAGTTCTTGCTTAAATTCTGCTAATCTCCGGGTTATCAATTAAACAGCGCAACGGGTGCCCAGATTCTTGCAATTGATACTCCACCTACACACCGCAAGCCGACTCACAGAAACACGCCTACACTAGGCAAAGTAATTAAAAACCGAAATGCAGGAAGCCGACAGGTTGAAAGTAACGAGCCGTCCGTAATTAGACCATACTCGGTCACCCAGTTTCGTAAATCACGAACCCAGTACGTAACAGTGACTATTACATGTCAATCTCGCTAAACGTAATAAAGCGCTTTGCTACCCGCTGACTTATCGCGAGTGAGATATCCAGAGGATGGCAATATCCTGATTTAACATCTTTGTTAAGTACCGTCAGCCTGTTTATTTAACAGCGCAGAAGACAGAAATGTCTCAAAGACTTAAAATCTTACCCCGATCCCAGGCTAAGAGAAAAATTTATTTCTCCTGAACCTGTATCTGATCCTGAACGCTTATCGCGATAACCCCGAGTTGAGGAAGAAACCCTTATTCTAGTCTACGCTACCTGAAAAACGTTTATTTTATCCTGTACCTGAAAATCTTTAAACTAAATCGTTCCGGAAGGTTTAAATACCTTATCATTGTTATTATTAAAATCGGCCCCGAGTTAGAGCCACCGCAGGTAGATACTGTTGAGTCTGCCGAAACCCGAAGCGAAAGGAGCTACTGAGAGGCCGTCCGCTTAAGTGTGCCCGCACCTAGAGTACTATACTAAAGTACTCTAGCAAAGTACAGGTCATGGGTTCAAATCCTACTCGAGGTAAACTTTTTATTTATGCATTTAATAAAATTAATAATAATTTTTATTCATTTTCAATTCCAAAGAGTTTAATAACTCGTAAACTCCACCAATTCTATTTTACTAATACTTCCGCCAATTACTAAGAGTAATTAAAAATATATTATTCGACCGTAATTATTAATCTACTGCAAATAGATAGTTAATAAAAACCCCGTACATATTATTTAGTTTCTTTGAAATTCACTTTCATAAAAGTTCGCGGTATAAGAGTTGCATTTATATAATTTAAACTCGTATTCTTGTAAAACGCGGAAAGCGAAAATACTCCCTTTAAAAGTATTGATTTTCTATTGACCGTAAAAGCAGGTAGAGAGACATCCTATCACCGAATATCCTAGCCCGCTATTATAAACACAGTTACAATAACAGCATAAAGTTTTGCTAACGTAAGCTACCCGACAGGTCTGGCTTTTACAATTTTAATTTTATTTTTAAAATAAGTAAAATTTCGTTTTATCGTAATATAAATTAGGTGTGTATAGACATCCCACTAACCGTATATTCATTGAAACCGTAAGGAAAGAAGCGGCCTGACGACCTTCGCTCTAATTGTTGTACAAAAGGTGCCCACCCAGAGAATCCTAGACCAACTATCGACATCCTGAGGGAGGCTAGAAGTCCCGATCATTGATACTTCCTGATATTTGTCTTTATTTTACCTGAAGTGTTTTGTTATCTTTTTTACTTGGCGTTTTTGTTAGCTGTAGTAATATTACGACTGAAACCCTAACAAGTACATTGCTCAGTGAGGACTAACCTGGTCATTAGTGATCAACACCGTAACAACGAACAACTTTCCTTTTTATAGAATTTGAGCGTGACCTAGGCAAATTAAAGTAAACTTTAATTAAAATAAGCGAACGCAGCTTTCACAGTTCCATTTTGTCTAAAATCATGGAAGTAACTATCGATTAGCATCCTCTTTCCTTAAATATAACAAATTCCTTAGTGGCCACCAATATAATTCTTGGCAAAGTTATTCAACAGGTGATCTTTGATATGTGACCTAAGTTTGGAACATTACATTAGAACGTTACGGTTAAACATTTGTAGTGACTTTAGATATTTCAAACCGCTTGACCTTATTCGGCAGTTTGCCTAACTCATCAACTGAGTTTTCAGTTTTCTTAATAAAGGCGAATACGTGCCGTAGGTTTCTATTAAAAATAATCTGGTATTAACGGGGGGCGTACGAAGAGGAGACGACCGCACCCTTCATTGTTCTTCGTCTAAGTAAACTTATACTAATTCGTTACATATAATTTAAATGCTTAGGATTTGGGTTTTAAAATGGTGCATTTTTATATTTATATTTTATATAAATCTATAATTTTCAATATCAATTAAAGTTATCGTACTCAGCAAGTTGTAATATCTTAAGCAATTCATAGAGATAATACCACTTACTGAGGACTAAATAAAATATAAAAATACTCCATTTAAAAACCCAAAAGCTAAGTATATTAATTAGAGTCTAAAAACCAAAGAGTGTCAATAATTTCTTGTTGTAAGTGTTGTAGGAATGACTGTATCTTCAAATCTATCATCGTTTGACTATCTTCTATCAGTTACTAAAATAGCTGTTCCTAAAATAGGTTTTTTTTATAAAGATCTAAACTGTATTAAAAAAAGGTTGTAAATGATCCTTGAGCATAGAAGAATCGTTTCAATTCTTCCGTTGTATTATCGGTACTACAATTCCTATTGTGTGTTACACTTTCTGATACCATTTCGGAACACCTATGCTAGTGACACGCGTTCGCTACCACAATCAAAATGGAGTAAAAATTTTAGCTTGTCGTACCAAATGGACACAATCCATATTCCCCAATATGGCTTCAAGACTCTAAAGATCTCCGGTTTTCGACTTACCTCCCTTTTATGAGAAATTTAAAGTAGGCGTTCACAAATATCTGTTAGCAGTTCAAAACTTTCTCATACACCTTCCTAGTGTTCCTAAGTCCGTTAGTCTAAATTTAGGCTGTTCAGGACAGTATTAAAAAACACTTACAATTGACGTGATCAGATTTAAGTGTATTTAACCAAACATCAAAACAATTTGTGTAATTAGGTAAATTTTGTTACAATTTTTTTGGTATGCACAAGGTGCCATATAGAAATTTATTCGTATATTTAATACATCGGTCGCGCCTGTAAAGAGTATTGTTAGGATTTATAGGCTATATAGGTCAGTGTGGGTCATACACACTTGTAAACGAACTTGAGAAGCTTGTTTCCAAATGTGAAAATGTTTAAATGGCATTTTTTTGAGTTGTCTATCGTATATTTCTTTATATTGAGAAGATGATATCGTTTAAAAACGATCTCATTGAGAACAAGTGTATAGAACAGGTTTTATGCCAAAGTACACCAGATACAAACAGTGTATCCTATGAAAAAGCGCCCAATCCATTTTAGCCAACCACTGACATTATATTAGTCACGTGGCAACAGAATGTCAACATTTCAGCCTAACCAAGAAACACTGTTGTAAAGTGTCGCAAGCTTACTTGTTTGTAAGCGTGTGATTGTCGACAAAATGAGTGTTTTTGTAGAGGAATAGTAGTTTCTTGAAGACGTTCGAATGACTTCAACCCTCAGAAAGCGGACAAGTGATAAAAGTAGGTGGAAAAGGAGAATTCTCTAAAAGAACAGATACGAACGCATGTCAAGAAAAGAACCAAGAATTTTATGCTCACGTAGTGACAAAGTATGTAAAGCTGCTGTATTAACAGCTAGAGATATCCATGTGTTTCACGGTCATTTCTGAGAAACTGCTATTTCCTAAAAAAATTGTATAGTTGCCTACGCCACCGCTGAGAGAACAGAACCAAATAGACCAAATCAAGTAATTCCGAAGGCCATGTGAAAACTATAAGTGTGAAATATACAGTTCAGTTTCTCAACGAACCAAAACCTATATGTAAGCAAACATTCTTATCAATTTTGAATAATAGACAGTAGACAAGCAACGCCGGTTCGTACATTTTTCCACAAAATCCCATGGTATTCCTTGTTGAGTTTTCCTTGGTTCGTTCTGATCATTTTTGGTCCAAGCAGCCAATCAGAAGCGTTCTTTCAGTCACGTGACCAAGCATTGCGCATACGCAATCCCATTTGACTGGAAGTATTGGTGGGGGTAAGCTGCATTAGACATGACATCATAATGAATGTGTGCTGATGATTGCGTAGGACTAAGCACATTAGACACGATTGTATAGAAGATGGCTTTGAGGTTGGGGATGGCAGCATGTGGGTGGTTACATGCTAATGGTTGCAGCTCATAGGGAATGACTTATGATAGCATGAGCGTAAATAAACACACAAATAACACACGATAATTGTTACAGAACATATTCTAAATACAAAACTACATCTTCAACACATTCGGATTACTTGCCGTGGTGGAAAAGAAATATTTAACGTTAGAATGTGAGGATCTGTATTAATATCTCATTAGATAAACATAACTTACTATCAACCAATCTCAGGGGTTGAGGGTGCGATTACTAAGAGATGGATGCATTTACAATCTACTAATTTCTCGGACACGTTATATTGAAGCTTGTAGCACAGCATTTTTTTTAAATCTAAGAAAATATATGACTCCATAAGTGATAAAGGGCGTTTACTTACCGAACGCCATCTGAAGCTTATTAGAGATTGGAAACTGATATTCGATCCATTCCCACGTGATACCATAGGCAGAATACTACTAATGCAGTCAACATTCGTTAAGGCGATCGTTAAACCAAAAACATAATGAAAATTCTCTATTATAAGATATACTTGATGGTGTATCACATAAATCACAAATAATTTATTTACTTTAACGTCAATTAAACAAAATATAGTAATAGATGATTCATTTTGTCGGTTCTATTACTTCAGCTACTAAAACGTTTGCCTAGCAACAAACAATTCTTACGGATTAGAAAATTATATGTATTTACCAATGATATGCTTGGATTAAGGGTAAACAGTGACCGACTTTCTGTAATATCTAAAAAATAAAGCTTAAGATCGGCGTACCAGACCCTGTCAAATCTTTGCTTAATATACAAAAACACAGCCAGTTTGCCTTGCTTATGATTGAATGCTCTGGTGATCCCTGTAAGCAACTTCAACAAGGGATCGTGACACGTTCAGTTGGGATGGAAGCCGAATTGGCTGTTAGGAAGGAGTTTATTGAATTCAAGGCGGTCTGGCTAGAATCTGCTCAAAGCATTTTCCGATGCAACTTAAAAGGGAAATGGGTTAATAAGAGGAGGGTGTGATAAGGTCGGATTGTGGTTTGGGTATCATGATGGTAGAAGTCGAATTCCAGTCCATTGGGAAGTGGGATAGGCCTAAACATTTGTTATATATGTGGAAGTGTTTTACGGTTAAAGCCGTCATGACCTGCGGCTGCATTGCATCCTTTTTTGAAGTATGTTTTGACCTGGTCGGGAGTGATGGGCATAAAGGAAACTCTCGTTGTCCAACTAGATTTCGGAAAGGTTAAGGTTACGGAATTCTTCAAGGCGACTCTCTAGGAGTTCCTTGAGCTGGGTGTCAAATCGAGGATTTTTGTGGAACCGAAAAGTGGATTGCAGGTGAAGACCGAAAAAGGCGGCCTTCGCTTGGTGGAAGGAGATTAGATTGCCATGTGGGCCAATGAGATGGGATTTGGGAGTTTTCTTCCGGTTACTATATCAAATTGTTGCAAGAAGCGCTTTCCGTTTCTGTAACCTAACTGATAAGTGGCTTTTGTCCAGGAATATTCGGTGTGTCGGTTTGTTTCTCGCCCGATTAAGGCGTTGAGGCGATTGTATTTGATTTTGGGACCGGATTCCTAGATCGCAAGGTTTGACGATAGATTCGTCTTTCCTGTTTTACCCAATTCACGATTTGCCGTTGGAGTAGTTTTCGAAAAAGGTCGATTTTTTCAACGGGACTGAGGTTTCAACCGCTTTCATAGTTACGGAAGTTAGGTCTCTGATGGCTCTCTCGAGATCTTGGGTGGTTAGGAGATTGGGTGTTGGAAAGTTGTTGCAGATGTGTTCCAGTCTGTGTTCGAAGAATCTTTGATTACTGTATGTTGCGGTGGTACTGGGGGGAGGGGCTAAACAAAATACAGATTTGACCAGTAGTGGTAGATGATCTGATGTGATCGTAGTGCCTACAAAGCATTCCCGATCGAAATAATGGGCTATGGGTTCGGAAACAAGGATGCGATCTATTACATTGCGGTGGTACTGGGGGGAGGGGCTAGACAAAATAAAGTTTTGACCAGTAGTGGTAGATGATCTGATGTGATCGTAGTGCCTATAAAGCACTCCCTATCGAAATAATGGGCTATGGGTTCGGAAACAAGGATGCGGTCTGTTACAGAGGTACCCAAATATTCGAAAAATGTAGGATGTATGTTAGTGTCTCGTAAAAGTGGGAACTGTATCAAGGCTGGTGATAGGCTGGTACCGTTTCCGGTGCTTCTGGGTTCATCGAATTGGATGTGGCTGGCATTGAAATCACCTAGGATTACTGCATTTGGTAGGCTGTAACGGTATAAACGGGTGGTAGAACGGGATTACAGATAAATTGGCCTTTTTGCCTCGACTAGTCAGCGTGTTGGGTGTGGGTATGATGTTGCTAAATTTTACACATCCAGAATAGTAAATCGTACATAAGTCAAAATGGGGATGAAGACGAAATCAGTCGGTTTTTGGGCGCCAGAATGTTTGGTGGTCAAAATAAGGGTCGTCGTGCCAAAATTACGAGTACATAGCGTGTCTAAACATACAAAAACATACGCTTACCTATCCGCAATCAATCCCAGGTGTGCTGGACAGCAACTCAGCAAACTACCTGAAATCGGGCTTCAAAATTGCACTACACGCTTGCCAAATAAAAGCGTGGTAAACACTCAATAAAGTTACTACACCTCAGTGTAAATACTTAGGCATTAAATAATAATCAAAACAAAACAAAAAACTATAAAATTCACTCTAACTGAATTAATACTCAACTAAAAATCAAATAAAAC